>JAJHUR010135091.1:1040-19692 GCA_027495735.1 Lutjanus campechanus
ATAGCCGTGGACCTCTAAACTAGGGCACATAAAACTATAGTAAAAAGTATCTGCATGACTAAATAGCACCAGAAACAAGTAGCAATATGTTTCACCCTTAAATATGGTGGATCTTTTTCTGAAAATTGAACTGATGTCTACGATGGCAGCAGTCAGAGCGCTCCACTGTCAGCCTGAAATGTCTGTGAAACTGGGCGCTGTTCAGACGAAGTTCATGGACCAAACGATGACTCTCTCCCAGTTGTGTCCTCAGTTGTGTACCCAGCTTTGACGTCCGTGTCAGTTTGCCCTCCTGTCTCTCTACAGTGGTCTTGATGCACCACTCGTACTGCCCCAGCTGATTTTTTTACCTTTTGAGCTTTGAAGGAACCACTGGAAAACCGGCATATTTAAATGTGATGCACTCCCTGCAGAGAGAACGTGCAAATAAGGACAGAAGTGTTGGTGTGATATAAACTTTATTTAATCATGAAGTGTTATTGTACAGTTCTGTTGTTTGCACCTCAAACTGGAATCATTGTTAACAGTGATAAACAGCCAGATGTATGTCAGGCATACACTCGTTTCCTATTAAACTTTGATGGAGCTGCTGTCCAGGCAACGTCTCTCTCTATGGAAAACCATTTCTGCCATTATGATGAAAAAAAGAACATCCTGAAAATCATTAAAATGATAAACGTTCTCAAAATAATAAACACAGGATCTCAAAATAATGATAAACTAAAAATAATGATAAACTTTCTAGAAATTATGCTAAACTTCCTCTAAATAATGACGTAGGATCTCAAAATAATGAGTTAGTGAATCAAAATAATAAATAAATGAATAAAAACATCTTTAACCTTTAAGTTAAATTCATTATTTCCATGGGTTTAAAAACACTGATGGCATTTGGCTTTCATGTCCTCAGAAAACTGACCTTTCCCCTAAAATGATGAAATTGCAGCTCATGTCATTTAACGCTGTTTCATCTGAGTTTTGGATGTGGTAACAAGACGTTTTTGGACCGGTTTGGACTGAAATCAGTACATTAGTTACAAAGCAACAGATAAAATGCAAATGTGCGAAATGCGTGAAAGGACGGTCCTTCAGTGATGATCCTTCAAGAATTATTATCTGTTCAGCTCATTGTTTTGGATTTGGAGACTAACTGATGAAAGGTGTGGAGCATTTAGGAACCAGAGATCCCAGATACGTCCCTGTGATCAGGAGTTGGTGGAGACCAAAAACAGAGCTACAAGCTGTTGTTTTTTTATGTTAAAGTTAAAAATAAATCAACGCTAACCTCTGATTTTACATGAGCTGGGTGAAACGACTGTGAGAGATTCGAGTTGTGTTATTTATGGGTAATTTGGTGAAACCAGGCTGTTGCTGTGCCCAGAAATTTATTTTATTTTTTTTAGTATTTTGACTGTGCATCTGGACTGTTCTGCTATTATAACCTATTCTGAGCAGTTATCTAGGTTATTTTTTGATGCCAGCTGGTTGAATATTTCATAAGTTTCTGTTTTTCTTAAAATGTTTGATTAACTTTTTTCTTCAGTGGTGGTTTCTTTGTGATTTTTAATCACCGCGGATTAACTCTAAATAACTCTGGACTGCATTCTTTTAAATTGTACTCCTGGCTGAAAGTATATATTTTGAGCGTGTACTCCTTATGTAGATGAACATGCATATTCAATGATATCAAGGGACTCGAGCTCCTCTCCTCATATCTTTTTTTCATCCCACTTTGAGTTGTTGAAACTTGCGCGTAATTCGGTGAAAAGCCTCTGATTAATTAACTGATTAATTCACCTTTTAGCAGCTGCGTTCAGGGTGTTCTGCTCCATACCGCACACAACACAATACGGAAGACATGCGCCCTAATTGTCTGGGGACTAATGGGTTTCACAGCTATGAACTACTCTGGAATTGATTCTTTTCTCCCCCCCTCTGCTCGCCTTATCCTGATGGCTGGTCGTATTTAGCGAGCACGGACGGAACATTTTTAAATAATGAAGTGGAAATCTGCATGTATCCCACTCATTTGAATTTGTGAAGGGCTGCAGGGCGTCTTATTATTCCTATTGTCTGTTTGTTTGCACTCACCTCACTGAGAGTGTCGTTTTTAATGAGGCAAACATGATATTCTCCAGGTCTTTGCTCCGTGGTAGCTGCATCTCCTCTTGTACATCTGTGGGGCATGCAGTAAAGAAGCTTAACAAAAATATACTCAGTGCCACCGCCGCCTCTGGAGCTCCTCTTTCTTCCTCCACCCTCCCTCTTATGTGTTTTTAAATCTGTTTTTTTTGTGCATCTGAGGCCATTACGCTCACAATAGCGGCGCTCAGAACTGGAACGGCGAGAAGAGGGTGATGAAGATGAAGCGGAGATGATGTAAAGAAGAAGAAGAAGTGGGAGAGGTAGACGCTGCATCTGCGTGGAAAAGGGCAGTGAAAAGACTTCAGGGTTCAAGCTCTGCCGATGAGATGCAGCTGTGCCTCAAAACCAGCGTTTTTTCTCTCATTTCGCAAATCCTCCGTGACTCACTTTTGTCTCCGTCTTCCCATGAGCATCCCGACATTTTATCTTTTTATTTATTTCTGTTGTTGTGGCTCTCAGTCTCACACTGTCTGAAATAAAGGTGCTAACTAGAACCATAAAGGGTTCCATAAAGGGCTTATCTCTATTGGAGAATCCTTATATGGTGCACTGGTTCCACCCAGAACCATCTCTTTGGTTTCTATCCAGAATCTTAAGGGCGCTAACAAGAACCCAGAAAGGGGGTTCTAGTGTCAACTCTTTTATATCCCAATTATTTAGTCTAGAACCCATCCAGGGAGTTCTGCTTTTATATTAGAATTCAAAGAACCATTGACAAAAGTGTTCTTCACTAACTGGACTTCTGTCTAGAATCTGTCCACCTTTCACCTAGAACCCACCCAGGTAGTTCTACTCAGAACCCATTTATATTATAATACAAAGAACCCTTGATGAAGAGTTCTATCCAGCATTTTTCCACCTTCTAAGTGTTCTAACCCACCCACAAGGTTCTAGTAAGAATCCTTTTATATCCCATCCAGAGGGTTCTACTTTTATATCATAATGCAAAGACCCCTTGACAGAAGAGTTCTTCAAGGAATTCAACAACCCTCTCTGGGGTTCTCTGCAGAATTTTTCCACCCACCCACGAGGTTCTACCATGAACCCTTTTATATTCCAGTTATTTAATCTAGAACCTGTCCAGGGGGTCCTACTGGGAACCCTTTCATAATAGGACAAAGAACAAAGTTTTCTTCAAGGAATTCAACAACTTTCTCTGGGGTTCTTTCCAGAATCGTTTCAACCTCTGAACATAGAAACCTTTCATATTCCAATGGTTTCATCTAGAACCAATCCAGGGGGTTCTACAGAGAAAAACCCTCGACAAAAGAGCCCTTTAAGCAATTCAGCACCTGGGGTTGTGTCCAGAATCTTTCAAGGGTATTACCAAGAACACACCCAGAACCTACCCAATGGTTTAATCTAGAACTCACCCAGGGGATTTAAAAAAAAAACAACCTCTATATTCCAAGTGTTTTATTTAGAACCCAACCAGGGGGTTCTATCAAGAACCTTTTTACATTATGGTTAAAGAACTCTCGACAAATCTCTTTCTTCCAAAAAGAGTTCTTTGGACGAAAAGAGTTCTCAATGGAATCGCTTTCTTCAAAAAATGAAGCAAATGGTTCTGGGTTGAACCTCAGCCCTACAGACAGAACCCTTTTGGAACCCTTATTTCTAAGCGTGTAAGAGATCGTTACCCTGACATACCATGACGCTGCTGCGTGTTGGGCCCAGAATACACAGCAGCAGAGAGAGAATCAACATTTTCATGCCTCTCGAAGAGATATGATGCAATGCCATTTTATCTTTTCTGAAGGGAAATCTGATTGAAACGATCTCACAAGACTAATCTTTGTTTTTTTTTCTTAAATGTTTTTAGGAGCTGGATAAGCAGCTGCACCATTTTAATGTTCAATGGAGAAACAGAGAGTTGTGTGCAGCAGCTTCAAATTAATGAGAGCCTCTTTCTACCAAATTCCCTTTAATCAGTGCCTTTACTCGCTTGTTTTCTTGTACGCAGCGTACTTCATGATGATACGCAGCAGATGGTTGAGACACAACTGCAAAAGAAGATGTTGACACTGTAATCTTGCGATTAATGGCACCAGTTATCTAATTAAAACACTGATGTTTTCAACTTCCTTTAGCAAATAACCATTCTTTTCTCCAGTTAGCAGTAAAGGAATGAGGTAATGCTGAGAATTAATTTAAAGGTGGAAAAAGACGAGCAGAGGATGGTAATGAACAAGTGGAAATGGGCATTCAGGGGGGCCTTTGGGCACATCCTTTACATGTACTTTTATTTATTTAGTCTCTCAGCGGGGACAGAGAGCAATAAATGATCCGCACCAGACTGCATATATCCGTCTGCAGTTCCTGAGCTGCTGCTGCTTCAGTAGATTTTTATCATGAGAAATATCAAAAGAAAAACAACATTGTTATTGACCTCCAACCATTGTAATCACTTTAATCCATGAACTGAGGAACTGAGCGTGTCTACCAGTTGGCAGTTTACCAAACCCTGCCTTTTTCTTTCTGTTGCTGCAAACCTGTCATTCTCTTCTCGTATAGCACACATGCTGATTACAATTAACGGTAACACTAATTTTTTAAAAAAAAAAAACAATGGGTTCCTGATTTCACAGAGAAAAAAAAGCAGAAAACAAATCTCACACATGCGAAAGTAGATTTCTCATTTACAGCTGGTAACCTTTGATTTTTCCTTGAAACTCCTGCAGGAAAAGTTGCTGTAAAACTGAGTTATAAGAAAAAGAATCTTAAAGAGAATCCAGTTAATAAGCAAAATATTCAGCCCAAGAGTTTGTCAGCTCACCTGCTTACTTTTGACTTCATCTTTGGTTGCATTCATTCATGTTAGTTGCGGGGCTTTTGTGTTGTGGGCTGAGAGGACTGAGAGACACAGAGCCGACAGACAGCTGCTCAGAGCCGGGGAGCTCTGCAGGAGAGGGTCGGTGGCAGACTGGAGCTTCTGGAGGAAGACATACCGGAGTGGCTCTGATACCGATTCCTTTATTGGCAGGAGGGGAGCTCAGAGTGTTCCATATATATATATATAAAACCAGATTTATTGTCACTTCTGCTTTGCAACCTTCTGCAGCAGCAATCCACAAGAAATCGCAGACCCACGAACCAGCCAGACAAGAGCTCAGTGTTTGTGTTTTAATCTTTTAGGATTAAAAAGTGGATTTATCTTCACATCTTCGCATGTGCTGCTCATCTGGGAGGAGGGGCTGTTTTTTTAGGCTTTCTAACTACTGCAGCTTTAACTATGTAACATAGCCTACTAAACTCATGAGTAAGCTCCAGAAACATAGTAACACACAGATGCAAACAGTGCACACGTCCACACTACTCTATGCCAGCTGTCCCAATGTTTTCATACAGAGAAAGCAGATGACACTGAGTTTGGCACCCCTGCTTTAGTCGTGATCTGTTTTAACGCAACATAAAAACCCACAAACTAAAAGCTCATATGCTCCATTGAGAAATGCTATGTTTCTATTGTAGGTGGTAAGCTAGTTAGCTGGATATGCTACGGTTACAATTGTAGCTTACATCACAGCAGATAAACACACTGTTAAATCCAGTCTCTACACTTTCGCTCTTGTGTTTTGGGAAGCTTATTAAAGACACGAACCACCCACCAAACTCTTTTAACACTGAGCATTGCTCCTACTGTACTAGAGCCCCATGCACACTGCTTCAGAGTTCAGAGTTGCAGCAGTTTGGCAGGAAGGAGCATCTCTGGCAGGCTGCTGCACTGAGCTGAGACATGGAGGTCTGGGCCTCTGATAATCCCAGTCCAAATGTCTCCCTTTTGTGCAAACAAATCCCACCGATAGGGCCAATTCAGAACTCTATGAAGAACGACAGGCGGCAGATTTCTCCGAGTAAACCCTTATGTGAGATGGAAGACTGGAAGGACATGAAAGCACTGGCTAGCATCCTCACTCGCCTCTCTCCCTCCTTCTCCATTTTTCCTATCTGTCCCGTCCTCCCCTCTCTGTTTCCCACTCGAGTGTTTGCCCAACATCCTTTAATTTGAGGTATTTTGTGACTATCTCAGCCGCGGTGAGGGACAGCTCTGCGCCGTTGAGAAAAGCTCTCCAGAATCCCATGAATGCCCGTGTTTATGCTCTTTAAAAGGATCCACGAGGAGCACCTTCAGCACAAAGCGGTTCTCTTGGCGGCGGCCGAAGTGTTTCACAGAGCAAAGCTGTACCACATCAAACAGAACATCACAGCGTGCTGACTAACGGGCCTGTTTTTTTGGCGTTTTCCTGCTGACACATTTTCATAATTCATCAGTCATGATTGGTAATTGGATTCAAAATGATTTTTATTGTTAGATTTGGAAACAAATCAATGTTGTTTGATTTTACAACCACCCATTTAAATTTGATTTGCATTCACCAATTGATGACACTCAATGATAATAAAATACAAAAGAATGGTTGTTGATTAAAAAGCAAGTTGCAAACACAGAAACAAAATCATTTAACGTGTCCTTGTTAACCTTTATCTGAAAAATAGACAGATGAAGAAGCTGCTGATTGCTAAAGTATTTCTCCCCGCTGTAAATTAGTGTGATTGTTTTATGTTAATAATCAGTGTTCCTCAACCTAATAAACACAAAGGTCTCCTGTATAAGTTGTAAGTTTAAATTTTTTTTCTGTTGTTTTGCTTTGGCGAAATCCAAATTCAGAATGATCAGGTTCCTGGATGTCCCTTCTTGAAGGGCCCTCAGGACGTCTGCACATTTTAACTAGTTTTATATTAATTTATTTGTTATTATTGTCTCAAGTAAATTATTGTTTTTGCCTGAATAAATAGTTTGACAGACAATTGTTGTTTCCAAAACTGAACCCTGCAGATTGTGCAGACAAAAGACACTATCAAAGAATTTTTGAGGAATATTTGCTTTAATGTGATGTGATGTTTCGTGGTTGATTCAGTTATTTTTTTCAAGTCGACAAAGGGGTGAAATATTTTCTTGAAAGAGTAATCTTTGTCCTCGTGACAATTTTAAGTAAGTCGACTGAGTATTTCTTGACAAAATGCCCCCTTGGTAGTCCACTGCAATCATAACATTGTGATTTAAAAGCTTGCTGTGTTTGTGGCAGTGTGTCAGCTCAGAGCTGTTGCCTAAGTTCTGTGACATGTTGAAGAGAAATTTAAAAAAATAAAAATAAAAAGAAGCTTTTGTAGGCGTTTGCTGCACCACATATCCATGTCATGTTCATTGTTTTCTTTTTAAACACAACTAAGTTATGGACATGTGGTGTTGAGACGAGGACCCTTTTAAGACCCAAAAAACAAAAACACAAGCAAAACAATATAAATAATATGTGCTAAAATAAAATCAAAATAAAAAAAACAAAAAATACAACCAAAAACCTTTTGGATCGAAGTTTCTCTCTTTTATCAAACTAAGATGAGCTTTAATTGCTTTCTTAGCTGATGGACAGAAACAAAATAAAAATCACCAAAACAGTCTTGTTTTGTCTTTTCATTGTTCCAAAAAAAAACCAAAAAAAAAAACCACAAAGTCTAATTTGGTCAAAATAAATTTCTAAAAGTTAGATGTGAAAATAGTTTGGATCCACAGGCTGTTTTCTTTGCAATCATCCTCCTGCTCAGTGGACTCATTCTTGGCTTAGCTGGTGATCACTGTGCCACTGAGTGAGACTCATAAAGACAATTTCATTAGCAAACTCCTAGTTTATCTGTTTGTGTCTGCACCAAAAGGGGTGCAGCCAGTAAGCGTCCTAGAAGAGACTACTGGCAGCTACAGGCGTGGTTTTAGGTGTGATGACAGCGAGAAGCGCCCATGGAAGCGACTCGTTAGACATGATGATCCAATGGCTCATTCAATCACCTTAGAAGTGTTGTTTAAAAGTGCCTGCCCATTTCCAAACAGTTTCTAAGGACGACTTCCCAGATGGTTCTGTGTAACAAGTCATGTGGTGGGTTAGGGTTAGACTACGGTAACCGCCAAACAAAATCACTACATATAAAAAATTTTGTCTGAAGAAATGTTATCGGAATTCGCTGGAAATGATTTTTGTTGTCTGTTGGGGAGCTGCTCATTGTTCTGACAAAACTGTCAGCCAAAAAACAAATTCCCAGTGGTGAACAAAAGTTTGTGGTACTTGCATGTTTTGTTCAGCAAGATAATCTTCATGAATGGACACTGATTAAATATTTTTTATCCCATTCAACTTTCATTCAAGTCTCAACTGGGGCCCCTCTGGATCCCCCAGGAGAAGCTGGAAAACATTGCTCAGGTGAAGGACAGTTTGAAGAAAAGGGATGGATGATGGATGGCTGACATGCACACGTGAGTATTTGTCAAAGAACCATATTTCTGAATGCAAAAACTTTCTTTTGGTACGAATGATTCATTCTGGGGTTTCGTCCATCATCCATCAAGCCTTATTGTGCCCCACCTGTCAGTCATCAAGTATTGTCTGCACACAATATTTGTCCAGGGTTCTTGAAGTAAAAACTCCATTAACAGACAAAACAGATCAATTCTAGTGTGCTTTCAGTTTAATTTGAGCGTATGCTAGCATACAGTTCAGTGCAGCAGCGGTTCTCCCTTCATACAAAGCAGTGTGTTCTTGTGGTCCTTCTCCTTGGGCTGCATATCTGTGAGGTAAGAACGGTATTTTTTTTTCTCAGAGAACTAATGCTGTACAAGGAACCCTCTAACCCTGTGCATCATTAAAAATATTAATGTTTACATTAAGAATTGACCTAGTTACAATAATCGTGTACATTTTTATGAAACATGACCTGACCATGACACTGAAATTAGCGAAATCTTGTGCCACGAGGTCAAAAAGGGAGAAAAGACAAATATGAAAAGATCTATTTTGGGATTTTGTCGATATCATGCCAGGCAAAATGTAACTTTAAACAGTGAGTTTGATCCTCTGCCTCCTTTTGCAGATTTTTTAAAAACTTGTTTACTTCAGATATTTGATGTCCCTGTACAGAGTTTGTGATTATTTGGCCGTAGGTCTCACCATCTACATTATATATTTGGCTGCTCTCTCCCTCTGCGAGTGAATGTGCAGTGACACCATAAACATGCAAATGAGTGTATGCTGTCATCTGGCGACTTTGAAAGCTCGTGCTCGCTACTTTCATTGCAGAAGATTTGTCAAAACTGATCCTGATGGACTGTGTGTGGACACCGGAGACACATTAACAGCAGGTGTAAATGTAATCAGGTTAAATCAGTAGAGCAAAGGATAGAGAGAGAATAACAGTCTGCATTCGACCATTGAGCAGCTCCACTGTGTTTTGTGCTTCGCTCATGAGTCCACTGATTATAGGTCTCAAAGAAAGACGGGGGGGAGCATCTCATATTAACTTTCCTCGCTCACATTTTGCCATTTTGAACCCGCAGCCTCGTGTCCAAATCTCTGAGCAGATATTAGTCTGCAGCCTCCTCTGGCCGGGCATCAGTCTGCTGAGGCTGCGTCCTCAGTCTCAGAGGTTTATTGCCTTTCTCTCAGTACACTGAGTTCTGAGGTGAAGCTGCAAAACAAAGTCCTCTGGATAATTACAGTCACTGTCATTTGTTTGTTGGGCCTCTTGTGATTTATCTCCTCTGAATGCTTTTGATTCATCATTGCTCCAAAACATTAGATTAATTCCCTGCTTTGGCAAGCAGCCTGCCAATTACTTTTAGGGTCAACCGTAATCAGCACAACACTCTTGTGCTATTGTGTAGATTAGATGAGAAGCGTGTCATTAAACGGGACAATAGAGAGGATGGCCGGATGACCAAATCAGGACGACTCTCCTGGAGGATTGGTTTAAATAAATTAAAGTCGAGGTCATGCAGAAAGTTTTAGTAAGCCTCCCCTAGCTTCTCCCCCGCTCCTCCCCCGACCACAGAGTCTGGTCTGGTGGTTTTCCTGTGGCACTAACTGCTTCATAACAGGAGATTGGGTTATTATAAGTCCAGAGCAGCTGAAATCCGACAATAATCTTGTTTGATTTTGACAAACCCAGTCTGTCCGGGCTCATGCGGAGTGTAGCGGTCCAAGGCTCACCAAGTTCTGAGAGTTATGCTGGCAAATGCTAATGGGAGATTAGGAGAAGAAGAGAGAATATGAACTGGAAGAGAAGTCACTTTTTACCATTAACTTCCCTTCATGGAGACAGTTTAGATACCAGAGTTTCTTAACTCAGTTCTGTACAAGAGAAAAAAACTGAAATAAATCTCAGCTGAAAATCTCATTCAACTCAAACACAGAAAAAAACTATAATTTTTCAACCAAAAATTTCAAATGTTTGCTGGCGTCTCAGTGTTAAAGGATCAGTTCACCCCAAAATACGTAATTTTCTTCATGCCTGTGCTATTTATCCAACTTGATAGTTTTGGTGCGAGTTTTGGATGAAATGGAACTTGGTTTGTGGTCCTCAAAGCAACTAATGATCATGTTCATAGTCGATTATTTTCTCGATTAATTCATTAATAGTTGTTTGTTTTTAAAATGCCAGAAAATGGTGAAAAATGTCGATCAGTGCCTCCAAAATCCTAAGATGACGTCCTCAAGTGTCTTGTTTTGTCGTCAACCCACAGATATTCAATTTACTGTCAGAAAAGAGTAAAGAAACAAGAAAATATTCACATTTAAGAAGCTGAAATCAGAGAATTTTGACTTTTGTTCTTTAAAAAAATGACACAAACTGATCAACGGATTGATTAATCTTTGCAGCTCTACGAAAATACATTTGAAAAATTCAGCAGCAGTGTCTCTTTCCAAAAATCCTCACCTATAGTCTAGTAGAATCAGAACTACTTTCTTTCTGCAGGAGAATCTCCTGGAAGTAGTTCCTACATGGAACTACTGCCAACAAGGTGTGCTGAGTAACCGGGTCATGATTTCTAGAGAGACACATTAGTGTTGATTTTACCAAATGTACGATTTTGGCACTTTGAGCTGCAAAAGCCATTCAGCTTGTGGAGCTTAGTGCCTTTTAGTCCCATTATACCGGAGAGAAGGCAGACATTTCTACAGCCAATAACCCCAAAACTCTGCAGCTCTAACCAAAAGTATCTGGATGGATAAACACCACTACAGGTCAGCAAAAATTATTTTGATTTTCAGGCAAATTGTCTTTCAAATGGAAAACAAACTGACAACAAAATCTCTGGTCATTGTGCCCTGACGAGTGAAGGCGAGACAGAATATTTCACAGTAATCAGACATCCCAAAGTGATAAAAAGCTGAATGAAACCATTAGCTGCTGTTGAAGAAAAGAAGCACAGCACGTCTGTCTCAAGACATCTTTATTTTGAAATTCCCATAGCATGTGCATGATTGCGACGAGTGGACATAGATCGTCTGAAATCGATCGCAGACCAAAGATATCAGCAAACCAATCGTCCAAAGAATCGATATATCGTATCGGAATGAAACTTGGGATTTACGCCCCTACTAGCTAATAGTTAAGACAACCTGTGGACACTTCTCTGTTACGTTCAAAGCCTTGTGGATTAAAGACGTGCAGATAAAACACAACCAATTTTAAAAGGCACCTGAAAAACCCCAGCAAGGTAAATATCAGTAGTGTTGGAGTTTGATTCATGTACTGTGTATAAGTGTTAATTCTCTTTTAGGACTAAATTTAATGTTAATATCAAAGGTTTTGTGTGGATTCAGGGCGCGTTGCCACGTTCTGTTAAGATATTTTTAAATTCAACAGAGCTGAGCTCACAGAAAACGTCTACTCTTTCTTCAAAAAAAAAAAAGTGATTAATCACAACTCATAAATAGACACTGACTCATTCAGCCAACATTTAAGATAATTAAGTATTAGTTGTAGGTCTATGTACAGTGAATAAATGTGATGTTTGCCAGATAATGCTCGGCCTCACTCATATACAAAAAGTCTCTTTTTTCCAGGTAATGAACATGTCTGATGGCCATTAATGCCACATCAGTAATGATGACACACAGTTCTTGGTACTTCTCAGTGGAATTTTTACAACCAGGAGAAATATCCTTCAGAAAAATGCATGACAGAACCAGGAGACTGTGGGAGAAAAATGACTAAAATATGACTAAAACTTTGACTAAAATCAGACTAAATCTTGACGAAAACGAAACAAAACCAAAAGACTAAAATGTGACTAAAACGTGACTGATTATGTCAGAGCTGCAATGATTAAACAAATAATTAATTATTAAATTAATCATCAACTATTTTGAAAATCAATGAATCGGGTTGAGGGTTTTTTTTTTAGTAAAAAAGTCAAAATTCTCTGATTTTAGCTTCTTAAATGTGAATATTTTTGGTTTCTTTATTCCTTTATGAATTAAATTGATCAACATTTTGGACCATTTACTGACATTTTACAGACCAAACAACTCTTAAAGTTGAGAAAATAATCAACCTATTAATCAGTTATAAAAATAATTGTTGGCTGCGGCCCTGAACTTCATTTTCAGTAAGCAGCAAAGACTAAAATCAAATTAGAAATTCTTCTTTGAGTTCTGGACTATTTGTCAGAAAAAAACCCAATCAATTTGAAGACATTCTGTTGGGCTAAATAAAGGTTGTGACAGGCATTTTTCTCTATTTTCTGACATTTAATAGACTAAACTATTTCTGTATAACTGAAAAAATAAGCCTAAATCTCATACATGCCTTTAAAACAATATTCTAGGGCTGAAAGTAATGATTGTTTTCACTATCAATTAATCTGCTGATTATTTTCATGATTATTCAGCTAATTTAGTCTATAAAATGTCAATAAATCTTCCTTTATTGTCTTCATATTACTTCTTTTGACCAACCAACAGTCCAGAACACAAAGACTCTTCATTTACTCTCATAAATAACAAGGAAATGCATCAGATCATCACATTAAGAAGCTGGAAACGGCAAATATTTGACATGTTTGCATGAAAAGTAATCTGCTGTCCCAGTCAAAGCTGTTATCTAAACTGTATTTTTGAATGACTGAGATCAGGTGGTGTGTGATCCTTCGCCTTCATGTGTGCGACAGCCATTGTTGCCCTATCACGTACTGTGAAAAGCTTAGTTCCCGGTCTGTACTGCCCTTTACAGGCAGGACTTGAGATCTCCTGTTGTTTGATCCCGGGTTCAGGCTGCAGCTCAGAGTGTACGCGGCGTGCTGCTCATAAACCAGCCTGAAAGATTTCATCTCCTATTGCCTTCAGTGGAATGTTTTACCGTCACATGATCCAGTAGCTGGACGTTACGACTGATCAGACCGAGCTGGCCGCGGTCAGGCTTGTTGTAGACAGTCAGGAGATAAAAATCAAAACTCAGAGTGCGTTCAAAGAATTTGATCTTCTTCCTCCATATATACGCTGCAGTCTGAAAAACCAGAGAGCAAACAGAAAAAATATTGCAGTGTGTCATGAGTAAGAGAGTATTATTTCATAATCCAGTCCATCCAGGTGTCAGCGCAGAGCTGAAGTTCATGTCAGGTTTACAAAGTTCACTCACCTCCAGCTCTCTCTGCAGAGTTCAACAACTTCTCGCCAGCCAAGTCTCTCCAGCCACCAGTTCATCCAACTTCGGATGAAAGTTTGTCCACCTTTTCTTTGCCTTTTTAAAAATCACATAAACTGCAAAAGAACATCATAGATCATTTCCATTGTGGTGGAAACGCAACTTTATCACCAGGAAAGAACACTGATGTTGACTGATGCTGCAAAACCCCAAATTATGTCTTATTTCTTTCATTTTCTAAATTATATTATGACAATAACCCAAAATGCTAAGGACAGTACAGTTGTGTTAGGGTGAGGGTTAGGGCAATTTAAATTTAACTATAGGTAAGATATGGTTATAGAGTTAGGCGACTAAAACACTTCGATAAGGTTAAAGAAAGAGAAAGAGGATAAAAAATAAGCATTAATTGCATCTGGGTTAATTAAAGCAGGATAAATGATTGTCCTTCCCTGAAAAAAAAAACAGAAAATAATCTTCAGGAATTTCTTTGGGGGGTTTATTTATTATTAAAACTTTTGTAGCTCAATAATCTCCCACTTTGTATTAGGGTAATGTACTGCTACTGCTTCCATACAGTTGCCACTTTTCAGGAAAAACAAATGAATCTTGTCTGTTTCACCCACAATTGAGGGATGGCTAACTTTAGCTGCTACTAGCCAACTATTTTGCAAAGCAAACTGTGCCTACTTTGCCTATATCATATAAAGACATGTACCGCAGCAGCTTGAATGGGCATGACGGCAAATGTACAGCAGCAACACACACACACACACACACACACACACACTGGCACGTATAACAACAAAGCTAATGCTAGCTGAGCTAATGTTAGTGCTGCAGTATAAAGTTCTACAAAAGGCAACATAAAAAACCAGTACGCAGCACCCAACCTACTGTTGTCTTCATTTAATTTCTCAGTTTCGTCTTGACTGTCCCTCATTATTACAACAAACATGGATGCTAGCCACATTAGCTGCACAACATGCTAACACCTTGTACAACAGGCTTAGCCAGAAAATAAACAGTAAAACAACATGAAACATGGCAACACTTGCAGCTTCCAAGTTTAAAGTCGGGTCATGGATGGCAGGTATTGAACTGTCCTTGGGACTGATCCATTACAAGCCCTCCTACTGCTTGTTGAATTTTTTCGAAGCATTGATTCATTTCATTTAACACATTCAGCAAAACAAGCAGGGCCTAGCCTCATGACAAGAAAAGAAATGTGAACAAAGTTGGTTGCTTGTTGCTGCTTTCCATCCCCTGCAGCTGGCTGAGGATTGGCGTTGCCAAAATTAATTTAATTTGTTGACAAGAGTTTATGCTTCTGCAGGATTTGGAGGGTCACCTAACAAAGAACTATGCTGCCTTTGCCGATTAGTCCACAAAGTGTTTAAACGTCTTGTCTTTGCTTCTAGTAAAATGTCTGAATTTGTTGATCTCCAAATCTGTCCAAACTTAACAAATCTCATGCCAGTCTTTTTGGTTTTACTCCTAAATTATCATTGCAGATTAGATGGTTTCAGAGGGATTCTGATTGAAGATCATTTTTTTGCTGTGTATTCAGTTGTGGATTGTGGTGGCAGCAGGATAAGAATGGAAGACATCTGGTTTCTCGTAGGATCCTGAAGCATTCCCAAACCAGATAATCCCTGCAGCAGGTTCTTGTTTCACTGGAGTTGGGTGTGTGACCTTCAATGTTTCATTGTTGGGGCACAAAGCTCTAAGTTGGGTCGTTCAAGGCAAATTGGTTGCAGGATGCGCAATGAAAGTTAGAGCAATTTAAAGACTTCTTTAAAGTAGTATCTTCCAAATGGAGGAACGTTCGCCGTGCAACATGCTAACGCTAATGTCAACATGCTAACCTACGAAGTAAACACCAACACAGCATAAAACATGTCACAGAGAACCGGCATTGATCCATCCTGGAGACTGGACCTTTGCATTGCAGATTGTGGTTATTGCTGTCGCCCAAACAACCGGGACAGTATCCAATATAATATCTAACTTTGGACAGACAAAGTTTATATTCCTGCAGAATTTGGAGGGTTGCCGAACACTAACCTCTGTTCGTTACTACAAGAGCTTAATTTCAACATTGGTTCACCAACAGTCCCAGTTTGTTAATTTCAATGCCGGTATTTTGGTTTTTAGTTACACAACACAGATTATCGGGCTTAAATTATTGATTTAAACTAATGATAAATAGAAAATAAAAGGTCCAGACAGTTTGGAAGTTCAAACAAATGCAATGCGTGTGCTCTTAGGGAGCACAAAACCTTAAAAAGCCTTTATTCAGATGGCTATTTCATGGAGAAAATTTGAAAAGACACACAACACTTGTGCATGTTTAAATAGGGCTGGGTCACAACTTCATCCATGCATCCATTTATGCTGCTGATTTGGGTCTAGGTCGTGGTGGCAGTCAAAGTACGGCAGTCCAGACATGGGTCTCCCCAGCCATGTCCTCTAGCTCTTTGTTGGGATTCCCAAGCCAAATAGGACACATTATTCCCTCAGCATGTTCTGGGTCTGCCACAGTTGAACGTGTAACCCTGGGTGCTGGGGTCTTCCAAGGCAAACTGGTGACCAAAGTTTAAATGAGAATCATCTGAAAGGAGTAAAGCTGCAAGGTTTGAGCATGAAGAAACTAAATGTGTCTGCTGCCACGTGAGTATTTCACCTGTAAACACAGACGTAGAGGTCTGGTGCAATGTCAGTTACACGTGGGCCTCGGGGTGCTGACTCGACTCAGACTTATTACATTTTCAAATGCTTTCAGCTCCAATCCTGGGCATTGAGTCTTTGCATTAGTCTTTATGTCTGTTCCCAGTATTGGTAAACAGAGATATTTCTACATAAAGAGCACTATCAGGACAGAACTTAATGTGAAATGTAAATGAAATGCCTCAATGTCTCACATATTCTGTTTCCTGGACAAAAACTTCCTCAGCCCAGCACTTTATCTCATACATTTCTCACCACGCCACCTCATCAGGCTCAAACAAATTTATTATTTTTTCTATCAGGCTTGTCAGCTGGGGGAGCCTTTTTTCATCCAGTCGGCAAAAAAAAGGTAGAACAGAAACAAATCAATGCAGGACTCAGCAGTGAAATCCTGTTAGGATTGGCCGGGCATCACCTCTCATCAGTATTCCATAATCATTCAGCGAGTCTAGAACCGAGCATGGGCTTCTTTAATTGTCCCTCTGCAGGCGAGAGAGTTTAGAAAGAAGAAAAACACCACATTCACAGAGCTGTCAAGAAGAGCAGAGAGTAAATACAGCTCGCCATCACTCCTTACACACCCCATTATTTATTGGCCTTGCAGATGCCCTTGCCTGCGATTGCTTCTTTTGCAGCTCTCTCTCGCCTACTCTCCATCACACACTGAGTAAAGTCATGATCCAGCTGGGTTTTTTTTTATTTATTTTTTTACTGGTGCTGTTGGCCTCAAAACATGCTAACCCACGGCACAGTATTTCAAGCTGACATGTCGCCCCCGGTGCCGTGATCGGGGGCTCCGTAGTGCCAGGCAGCTGGTGCCAAAGCTGGTCCTTCATCTTGACACACTCAGCATTTGAATACGCGCTTTAAGCAAACATCTATCCAGCAGGATTTTGAAATTCAAATGCAGGAAAACACCTGGTCTTTGGCAGTTGTCAATTATAAATCAGCCAGAGGCTCATTAGTAAAATTACTTGTCTTAACAGACATGAAAGGACATTTTCATAATAAAACCATCACGTTTCAAACACAGGAGCTCATTGAGCACGCTGGTAAGCAGAGCACATCCAACCTATGATGAGCCCCGACTGGGTGAAATGTTTGTGTGTGAAAAATACCAATTTGCTAGATATACACAAAATCAGACCCAGTTGAAAAGGATACTTTGAGAGATGATAACCTTAAAAAAAAGTAAAAAGTTTTGTTTGAAAGTGCAAAAAAACAAACAGAAAAAGAGCTTTTAAATCAACTCATCTTTTCATAAAATCAAAATGTCTTTATTCACCAAAGCGGAAAGAGATGTTCAAGGTAACATCTCAGGTCACATGTGCTCTGCCACTCGAAGGTTGTTTTTTTTTAAATCACCTTTTTTGTTAAATTTCAATGGTGACCCCCCCCCTAAAAAAAAAAAGAAAAAAAAATCGAAGGTACACATGGTATCCAATGATACATAATTCTCCATCATTTTAAAAGGCCTGCTGGACTATTTTTCTTCACCTTTTTGACTTTTAATACAGAAACCCAAACACTTTTTCTTTTTTTTGCTAATTTCACTGGAAGAAAATCTTTCATTCCTCAGATTAATAACAACCTTTCCTGTGTTTTCACCTGACATTTGCCTCGTATGACGTTGACGATGTTCTGAGTAGAGTGATTCATCAAACACCTGAATCTTTGTGTTGAATTGAAGTTGAATTCAGTGGTGAGGTGTGAGGTTTTTGGAGTCTTAATCAGAGCGTTATAAAAGGTGAATAAATGCAGTCGAAAGGTCAACCAGTTCATGCTGCACACATTATGGTAAAATATGACTTAAAAACAACTGTTCTCTACTTTTTGTACTTTTACCTCAAAGTGTTGGATTTTTTTTAACCTTTACATCGATGATTATTAAATATTAAATATTAAGCATTTCAAATCTCCCAACAAATCTAATTATCAGGAGTTAACGAATGAATAAAAAGTGTCAAACCTATTTCACAAACTACATAGCATCAAGACCAGCTGAATACTTGTTGTCAACTTAAGATAACAGAGAACATAAAAGGCAAAAAATGATAATTATTGGAAGATTTTTTAAAACTTTGCGTTTTGAAAATAAAGTCAAAATATTGATGTTACACTCCCCTGATGATGGTCCACAGAATGAGGGAGAAAAACAATAATTAAAAAGTAGCCCAGAGAAAAGAAGAAAGGTAAACTGAAGCAAATGCACAAACACAGATCTTTTTATTAATAATAAATTAAGGTAAAGAAAATTCTTAGACTGCAAATGAACATGAACTTAAAATCCTAAATGAGACACACT
>JAJHUR010135111.1:2085-12464 GCA_027495735.1 Lutjanus campechanus
AAGGGACAGCTCACCCAAAAATGAAAATTCAGTCATTATCTACTCACCCTCATGCTGATTGAAGGTCGGGTTTAGTTTTTTAGTCCACAAAACACTGCTGGAGTTTCACAGGAAAACATTGTTGCAGAATCTCACAAACAATGGAAGTGAATGGTGACCACTTTTCAAATGAAAAGAAAAACAACTGAATAAAAACATAAAATACCAAGTCTCCTAAAGTCCCAACATGCCAAGTTGACTAAAAAATGTTATTTCCACCATGTTTTCAGCCTGAATCTTCACTGTAGATCTTTAGCTTGGAGCCACGTTCTCGTTCACATGCACACTGTCTGACCTGTGTGTGTGTGTGGTGTGATCGTGTGCAAACAGCATGTCGGGACTTTAGCAGACTTGGATTACACCAGATGAGCAGTATGGATTTGGATTGTTTTTTTCCCAGTTGTTTTTTACATTTGAAAACTGGTCACCATTCACTTCCATAGTTTGTTTGAGATTCTGCAACACTGTTTTCCTGTGAAACTCCAGCAGTGTTTTGTGGACTAACAAAATGAACCCGACCTTCAATCGGCATGAGGGTGAATAACTGAATTTTCATTTTTGGGTGAACTATCCCTTCAACACCAAAAGCCCTTTGGTCATTTACCACTGGCTCGGATGTCTCCATAACATTTTGATCAAAGGAGCTAATTCCTTTTGGAAAATAAATGTTGGTCTCAGACTTGAAATCTAATATTTGTTGCTGCCAGATTTGTCTGAAGTTGAGGATAAGATTAATGTTTTTTATTGGGTCCTTATATACAGAGCTTAATATTTCTCGATCAAAAATAACACATAACATACATATTAAAAGAAAACAGAGGCATTGTGGCATGTATACATTTAGTTTTGTGTAAATATTCATTAGAGTGACGATAACCGCTAAACTGACATGCCAGATGGTTTGTCTCACATCGTGCCCTGAGATAACTTTGTTATGATTTGGCACTATACAAATAAAATTGAATTGAAGCAAACTGAATCTCATGATCATACGAGTCCAGCTGTGTTGCAAGGCCAGAGAGCTGCATGTCACAGTCAGCGTGGCTGAAAGCTCAGAAAAAAGTTTGCTTAGTGGTTGTCCTTGTCTGATAAAACCTGAAGATGATTGTGGAGAGGTGCACAGTTGTGTTGAAGTGTGATCACTAGAGATGGCAGTAAGAACACTGCTGTCCCATTTGCAAGTTGAGTGTCCTGTGTCCTCCTGTCCTCTAGAGGTTGGACTAAGTTGAACTCGCCAAGCTCGAATTCCCAAGAATGCGATAGTCAGACCTTGGCATACTCTGTCTTAAAGGGATAGTTCACCCAAAAATGAAAATCCAGTCATTATCTACTCATTCACATGCTGCTTGAAGGTCAGGTTTAGTTTTGAAAGTTTCACAGGAAAACAGTGCTGCAGAATCCAAACAATGGAAGTGAATGGTGACCAATTTTTTTCAAATGGACTGCTGAGTTACATTATAATGACTGTAGAAACTGGTGTATTTGGAGCTTGGCCCAGATCAAGAACTTTTTTAGTCCCTTGTTGAGTATGTAAAGACATCTTGGCCCCTGCTGCATCAATGTAGACATTTCTTTTAAAAATCTGTACCCCAACTTTCTACAGTAGGTAAGTATCCTCACCTTTTCAGATATTTTAAGATGTATATATTTGAAATTAAAGCAAAAAAACATGGAAAGCAAGGTAATATTACTACTACCTGTCGGCTGTGGCAGGCCCTGTGACAGTGTGTAGGACATTAGTTGAAGGTTGGTCAACCTGCAGCATGTAGAATATTTGCCTAACAAATGACAGCCAGCAGGAATGGACACTGGATGCAAACGAGGGTGAGATAATAGAGACCGAGGCTGGTTTCCGTGTGTCACACACACTGTGAGGGTGTGCAGTATGGCTGTTACCTCAGGAGATTTTAAAAAAGAGCAGGCGTTATCGTTTGGAATGAATGAGAGATCACCAAAGCACCAAATCTAAGCAGAGAAGAATTTCAGAGAATAAAACAAATCCAAAAGGCTCTTTTTCTGTTTGGAAGATATTCGTGACACCTGTGGGCGACAGTTTTTGGATTTGGCCTTTTAGCCAAATTCTGATACACTTCCAGAAATGTGTGTTTAAGCTCTGTGTTCCTATTATGCAAACTCAAGAGAATCTTGCTCTGTTGTGCTTCTGTGTTTATTTCCGAGCAGCTCTTGAAGATGAGATAAGAGGAGTCTCATACAGAGAGACATATTAGACTCTAATTTAGCTTTGGAGTTATCAGCCTCTAATTTAGATGGTAATGAGCAAATGCAGTGGTTTCATGATGTGATCAGTCCTCAGACGAGGCACAGCCACTGATGTGAAGTTGTCTCAGAAGCAGAATTCTTGGCACGATGCCACCTTTGCAATCAGGCATGAATTCTCCACTCCCCAATTCTGCGAAAACAGGCCGGAGCACAGCGATGTGATGGTGATACATTATGACTAGTGGGAACGGATCATTTGAAAGACGTGTTAAAGGAAGTTCAGCATAAAGATGCGTTGAAAGGAAGCACCCCATCTGCACTACTTATTCCTGGACTCCATTACAGCATGTGTAATGGAAAATTTTTCCGTTTATGTGCAGGCTCTCTCACACAGGTGGCTGAGACACCCGACTCTTAAACGCAGCGACAAACCAGCTGCCTCTGACAGATAGCCAGAAAGCTGCTCACTACAGTGTGGGTGCATTTTACTCCATTACTCTGCTCTCTCTGCACTCTCAGCAGCAAAAGGTGACAATATGGAGAAGGGAAATCCCAAAGAAATCATCAACCAGCGTTATTTTTCCTCTCTGTTCTTTAATGATTTGTTTTCCAGAGTCATTCCTGCTGCTGACATTGAAATTTCCAATAATTTTCAGCTATTAAAGTGACAATAATTTAAGACCTTTTCCTTTGCTCATCTGGACACTGTAAAAATAAACGGATTGTTTTAACTTTTTTAGGCTGCCTTAAAGGAGCAACATGTAACAACTGCACATCCAAAACTGCAGTCCAGATAGGGAGTTGGAGCTGTAGACTGTATATTAAATAGGTTGAAATCATATTTAATATACGTTCTATGGCTGAAGCAAGTTGTTTCCCCAGGTCCACTCCTCCCCAGAGTTGAGGAAGCTGAGGCAGGCTGCAAGAACATTGCAGGAGTGCAAGACAAGCACAACAATATCAAAGTTCTACTCTGTAAGATGATCAGCTGTTTTAACTGTCAGTTGTCTGTCAATGTAAAGCTAAGCCTGTTATCCTGAAAACAAAAGACCACTGCTCTGAAAATACACACTCTGAAGTTGAAGTTCAGTAACTGCTTTCCTGACTGCCTGCTAAACTCCACTAATGTTTTGCTCAATTTAACCCTCATAAACAGCTACGCCTTCACTAAGATAAGAACTTACAGCTGCAGCTACTGCTGTTGGAGCTACTTTGTTCCAGCACTGGCACAAAGACAATACCAGAGCTTTTCCATTGCTACTTTTCGAGTCAAACCATGCCACACTGCAGAGTCGCACCTGAGATGGACCCTGTCCGAAGTGGGGCCGAAGGGAGCCTGATGCGCCTCCAAGTGTGCAGTGGTTATGTCTCGCCGACCACAGCCAACCCCAGACAAGATGTTTTTAAAAGTCTCTGTGTGTTCTGCTCTCAGTACTTTTGTAGCTTCTAACCGAACCTCTGTGGTTTGAAGTTTAGTTTCTGTCCTGTGTTGCCATTTGTAGTTTCAGGTATCTACTTTATTTTACTGTTTCATGTTTCTTTCAGCCATATAGGAGTCATGTTAAGTTACAGCTGAGGATTTCCTGATTCAGCTGCATCATAATAAAAGCTTTTGAATGACAAAATAAGTGCCAACCCCAAGTACCACCCCATTATCCCCAAGTATGATTGGTCATCTGTCCAGTGAGAGGCGGGACCTGAAGTAACTGTTTCATGAGTATTTTTAAATGTGCATTGTTTTCTTTATATAGCTTACTTTTAATTTTTTACATGGTGAATTCTCAAATAATAAGTCATAAAAACATTATTTGAGGACTTAAAAATTAAAGCACACAAGCTTTATATTCTATTTTTTATGATGCCACTCTCATGAGTTGTGATTGGTAGTATTTATCCTTTAAATACAAATCGTAAACACAGCAATGTAAGAAACTAACTGTAATGTTAGCAGATGAGCACACACATACACACTTCATGCCAGGCAAAAAGGTCTGGAAACAGCTCTAGTTTAAAAATTCTGAAATGTTCTGAAAATAAATACTAGAACTTTTAAATCTAATTAACTTAAATATATACAATTTGCATATTCACGTTAAGTTAATTAGAAAAGATGAGTTGATTCCACTAAACTCCTGTTTGATTTTTTTTTACAGTGTGAACAAAAAGGTCTCCTTCCCAGCAAACAGCAAACCATGTTTTTCTAACATAACCCACCATAAAAAACTTTCATGCAGACAGGCTCTGCTGCTCCAAGTTCAAGTAATAATAGAGACGGCCATTAACTATTAACCAGCTCCTGTTCATTTATGCTGAGGCTTCTTTGTCTGTCAAGGTCATTTGGTGTGAAAGGATACCGAGCCAGGAGGGCTCTATAAAAATGAGGGAATTAAAATATCATCTTTCGCAGCCATGAGTCCACTGGACCGTCCACATTCAACCCTGAATGAGTTCTAGCACAGTGAACACTTAAGAAGATCACATTGTACGGCGGGGAGGGCTGCGAGTTAATGATAGAGTTTCAAGTCGACTGCTGCAGCACATTGCTGTGCATCAAAGTGTGACCTGAATCCAGGCAGAGTGGATGTGGAACAAGTGAGGCACGAGTTGCTGCATGCTGTAACATTTTGTCAGCTTTCATGGAGTTAAATTCCACATCAAATCAGTTCTACACGTATGAAGTGGATATGTTGTAGGTTCCACGTACATGCACCTGCACACGTGTCTGACCTCTCCATTTGAACCGAGAGCTAAAATAAGTCGATGCAGGCAGTGAGTGACACACTTCTCCTCCTGGCATGGGCTCCGACTCGTGCACGTGAGGTGCCTTTTTTTTTTCCTGCAAAACACGCACCTAAGAGACCAAGGCAAGGTCACTGATGATGTGCATAGCTTATTAACTTCTAATCACGGCTTGCACTATGACTACTGTGTCACATGGCTCCCATACATCTGACTTCTGCTCCTCTGACCACCATGACGGGCTTCTTTGTCAATGCGTCCTCCCTGAAAAGAGGAATTAGGCAGCTGAGTGTGTTAGAATTTTGGTTTTATGAAAGTGTGGGTATAAATCCCAGTGGTTTAACAGCTACGACCTTGCAGAGCAGAGGCTGGGATTCTCTACTGCATAATGTCCTCTCTGTTCCTTATTACCCAGCATCCCTTCTTCTCCCTGTCTCTCTGTCTTATCTATCATCTTAATAAACCCTGGTGTGTGTGTGTGTGTGTGTGTGTGTGTGTGTGTGTGTGTGTGTGTGTGTGTGTTGTTGGGTAAGAACTATCCTGCCAATCCCCAGGGCTCAAGTTGAACAGGCTTTATCCCTGCAGGAGGCAGATCTCTAACAGAACACCCAATATTTTCCTAAAAGCATCTGTTTTGGATTCATGAGAATACACAGTGTGCATGTGTGCAGTGTCTTAGTGCAGACACTGTAAAAGTTGCTGTATATGCAGTGGTGGCGGGAGTAATCAGTTATGTAAGTAGAAATACAATGTCATAATACTTCACTACAAAGTGTTTTCAGCAAAATGTACCTGAAGTATCAAAAGTAGAGACACTTTGCCAAATCAACCCTTTCATAGTTTCATTGTCTTTTACTGACGCATTAGCTGGTCGAGCTCATTTTATCTACTTTATTAAGTTAAGTGTTCAACCTGCAAAAACCTGGATCATATAAATTGGTCTAAAATGATGATGATTGAAAATGATTTCACAGCAGCTTTTCTAAAAAATTGCGATGAAAATGGCAAAAGAAAGTTGCAATATTTTTGGTGTAATTCAGTCAAATCAAAGGCAACTTGTTCCAGGCAGAACAGAACTGCACTTCTGAGTCTTGTAAGTAACCTTACCAGAAAGACTCAGGATTACAAAAAATCAGTGAAAATCTGTTTTATTTGTGGATGAAGATGTGCACTTGGGGGATATTCCACAAAAAAGCAAAGTTTAGCTGAGCTCAAACTCAGTGAAAACAGCTCAAAATGATAAAATAACACTGCACAGAGCGTTTATAAATGTTCATAACAATGACAAATCTGTTCTTTTCAGTGCCTGTGACAAAATAAAAAATATATAAATGCAGAGAAAATAGTGAATAATAAAACAAAACATTGAGTCGGTGCACGATGTTTCGACAAAATTACAAGATCACACAGAATCCACTGGAAGTGGTTAAATTAGTGTTAATTGTTGCGATCGCAACATTTCAACTTCCTGGTTTAAGACCACTCACAAGTGAAGTGAACAGCACTGATCATCTTGTTACTATTTTATGTGTAAATTGGTGGAATATATAAGCCAGAAAGTGAACAGTTATTTCCTCATATTGATGTGTTGGAACTGAAACAGGACAAATGGACAAGCGTAAGGATTGGAGCCCCAGGACCCCAGGAGGACTAACGACCACTTTGTGGAGAATAAAGAGTGACTTTGACAAGGACCAGATTTTGATGGCCAGACGACTGGGTCAGAGTCATTTTTCAAAATAGCAAGTCTCGTGGGGTGTAGCGGTGCGCAGTGGCTCGTACCTACCAAAAGTGGTCCAAGGAAGGACATGGTCATGGAGACCCAAGACTGATTGATGCAATGGGAAACTGTGCCTATAATGAGCATGTGAGTGTCGGAAATGGACCGTGGAGCAATGGAAGAAGGTGGTCTGGTGTTGACAAGGTGTTTGTTGACTTGGCCTCCAACTTCCCAAGATCTAAATCTGATTGTGCCTGTGTGGGATGTGCTGGAACAACAAGTCTGATCCATCGAGGCCCCACCTCGCAACTTACAGGACTTAAAGGATCTGCTGTTAAAGTCTTGCTGCCAGATACCACAGGACACATTCAGAGGTCTTCTGGAGTCCAGGCCTCGATGGGTCAGAGCTGTTTTGGCAGTACGATGTGGACATACACAATATTACAATAATAGGCAGGTTGTTTTATTGTTGTGGCCGATCAGTGCAAAGTCATTGCTGTCTGTAGTTGAGTCCTAAAAACATAATTTTTCAGTGCAAGGGACAAAATAAGACACTAGAAGATCTGATTATGGAAAGTTCTTGAAATAAGTAGATTTTCACTGAAAACAGGTTGAAATGACAATATAATACGCACAAACACTCACAAGCATGAATTCACAATCGCTGTGACCACATACACGCACATACACTTGACCTCTGTGGCTAAAGTATAGGGGGCGGGACTAACTCACATCAATTAAAAAGGCACTTTCTGCCAAGTCCAAGGATGCCTCTCACAAGGTTCTGTGACAGATCATGAGTTATGCAAAGGCAAACAGTCAGCAATGAAAAATAAATTGTGCTTATAGTCCAATGACTCCCACAAGAGCCAAACACAAACAGTTAATGATGTGAGAAAGGGGCGTGGCTTTTAGAAAAGGGGCAGGAGTCTATGGCAAATGGAGTTTGGTCATGTTACATGAATCCCTTTAGAAGTGATGTGCCTTTTATTACAGGACACCCCAATGCCATGTCCCCTTTTTGCCAAACAGCATGAACAGTTACTGGCGACTCAAATTGATGCTTGCTAAGTCCCACCCCTTTTTGCTCTGCACTCCAATAACAGTTATGCAAACTTAATACCTCGGTCAACTTTCTCCCATCCAAGCAACATATCAGGTTACAACTTAAGTTAACTAATGTTAACAAAATGGTCAGGAGTGTAGATTAGCTAGATAGATAGATAGCATTTTGGTAATATTAGCTAACTCAACTCTTTACCCGCCCTTCAGCACTTCAACCCCCGGGGACCCTCAGACAGAGTGTTTCAAGCCGGAGGGCAGGGACACACACAGCTAACAGTAGCCACACTGGTGACAGTGATGTCACACACACATAATATGAGGTGATAAAAACAAAAATAAAATGTGAAGTCGATATTCTGCTAAAAAATGTCTCACAATAATGCTGTTTTCTCAGTTTGTTGTCAAAAAAGTGTGTCTGAAACAATCAGGCTGTTCTTTCTTTTGATATATTCCATGTTGTCATATTCATAGAACTGAATATTCTGTGAAGGCTGAAAAATCAGTGAATTTCATCAAAAATGCTGGTGTTGGCTGGCAACTTAAAAAAAAAAAAAAACGCTGGTGGGGACAGAGTAAAGATGTGTATATATGTTGATCTTACATGTCCCCATCCAGGTTATCCATCTGCAAAATTTGTTTTTCCTTTTCAACATAGACAGACCAAACAGGAAACAGGACAGGAGAACGGTGACTGAGGTGCGAAGCTTGCTCAACTGTCATTGGAGCTCAGAGTGAATAGGGGCGGGACTTAGGAATGGTCAATTGTCAGGTAAATGTAGTGGAATAAAAAATAGAAATACTCTAGTGAAGTACAAGTTCCTCAAAACTGTACTTAAGTGTATTTACTGTAACTGATCTTAATTACTCTCCACCTCTGTTTTTATGTGTAATGACGTGTGTCGTCCCCCGTCTTCCACACACACGTCTTACCAGTTAAGTATGTATTTAACCTAATGGGATTCTTAAGGCTGTGAAATACTGGAGACACATGTGGAAGCTTAGTGTAGTAATGGAACCCAAGCAGTGCAGTGTTCTCACTCAACCAAACAACAAAGTTAATCACTCAGTTGACTTACTGTATAAAACTCTGTGATGTTTGCAGCTGGACTTGTTTGTCTCAGAAGAGCCGAGATGTGAGAATGACAGAATACAGAGAGGGAATGGCAGAAGAGGAGAGAGAAAAGACAGAGGGTGGCATGACTGAAAGAAAACAAAGGGTGAGAGAAGAGAGAGATGATGGAGAGACACGACTGTCCTCCAGGCGTGCAGGTGGGTAGGTTCACCTGGCGTGGGCAGGCGGCTCTACAGCACAGAGACACACAACAGGGACTAATGGAGGGTTTATGATTCTCTCTCAACTTTCAGCTGTCTCTCAGCACCTGACAGCCTCCTACAAGAGACAACATCATAACAAGCAGCAGGCCTCCTGTGTCACAGCTGAGCAGCGGAGAGAGGAGCAGGCAGAGGCTGCACAGCTGATGGCACCGTATCTGGAGGATATTTCTCACTTGATCTTTGCTACGCTTGTTACAGGCCCTGAGATGTTTTCCACCAGAAAGGAGGAAGCGCAACACACAAACCCAACTCTGACTGACACTTGTTTGGGAAACAAAAGACGAGGCCAGTGACGGCCCACTTGAGGGTTTAAGAGTCACCGATCTCTTCTGGAGCCGTGTTTATGCTGTAGCTGCTGAGAGAATCAACACACTGCAGGAGCGAACCTGGCTAAGTAACATTTGGCTTGACTGTTAAAATGAGAATAAAAAAAAAACCTTTGATCTCTTACAAGGTTAAAGGAGTAGTTTCCACCTAAAGTATCCGGAACTTTTAGTCCCAGGAACTACTTTTCAGGGAACTAAAAGGTTTGTACTTTCATGAGTAGATTTCAAAGTCTGTACTTTTACTTGTACTTAAGTGTTCGTTACATAATGTAATCTACTTAGTTACTTTCACCATTTGAATTAGTATCCAAACCGTTCATCTGCATATATAATCAATAAGATGATCTGATCACAAACAGGCCTGGAAAACCAGAACACAGACAACAAAAACCTCCCAAGACCTCCCAAGTGTGAGACGTCCCTCCATGGGGTGTAATGTATTAAAAATCAACAGGTAAAAATAACAAATACTCCAAGTAGTTTCTGAAAAAAATACTTAGTACTTTTACTTAAGTATTTTTCCAACAGCAGTACTGTTACTTGTAATTGAGTAATATGTTAGTAATGTAACAGTACAGATTTTCAGGACTCTTTCCACCACTGGTGAGTAGATAACAACTAAATTTTCATTTTTGGGTGAACTATCCCTTTAAGGAAGTAGTTATTTTAACCCAAACCCTAAACCGAACCGAACTGCCTCACCTGAGATGTTTCTCAGCAAGCCAATAAAACTTCTGCTATTTCTATTATTGTAGTTACTACCATCATCATTTCTATTATTATTATATACTGTTTCATGTATACCCTGAAATTCTCAATAAACAAAACTGCAAAAAAAGAAAGTGAAAAAAACAAACAAAAAACTTCATTTCCATGTAAACACAACTGACGTGAGACTGTGTTGCCCAAAATGTCTTATCTCAGTCTCCATTAAG
>JAJHUR010135131.1:0-25204 GCA_027495735.1 Lutjanus campechanus
CACGGTCGGCTGCACTCTCAGTCATCTCGTTTAAAACAGTTCGAATGACATGGACAGTCCATTACTTATGACAACCTAATCCAGTGGTTTTCTGAAACAGCCACTGCAGGGGAGGTGGCCAAGGGAGAAATACAAAGTGAAGCAAAGTTAAATGAATATGATTTATGTAGGGAAAGAGTTTGCTGATGCTGTTGTGCTGACCTTTATTTGACTTTTGCTACAACTTTAATCCATTGTTTTTATGGTTGCTTCCACAGTTATTGTTAATGATTGATAATAATTGCAGGGTGGGAGTGAGGGATGACCTTTTTTTTGGCTGCTGAAAGGGGGCATGTCAGAAAAAGTCAGGGAACCACTGGCAATAGACAAGGAAAACACATCAACAATATATTTTACAAAAATGAACAGGACATTTCTTAATAACTCAAATCAGGAACTGCAGTGTACATAGCTGATTAGATCAAAAATATTTCTGTGAATTCTTATGTCTGCAGGACACCAGCTTTGGAATCCTATTTGTTTTAAATGTGGAAGGTAACTTGTGTTTTAATCCGTATATGAGCTTCTGTCTGGAATTTCATTAATTGTAAAACACTTCTGTTTCTTTGCATGCGCCTCTCACAGCCTGACTATTTGGAAGATATCCTGCCACAACACACCGCTGAGGTCTCCACCTGTGGCTCAGTGTGATGAAGCCTTAAGAAGCAGCTACCCTCTGTCCCTCCTTGGCCTGTCGCCTCCACCTGGCAGCACCGACTTGGCTGCGAAGCACATGGTGGTCACTAAAGCCACCACGGAGGTGCACTGACACACTCACCGCTCACCTCTGTCAAGTCTGCCTGGCAACAACAACCATAACAATGAGCTCAGCCTCTCACAGTCAATCAGGTAAGAGCTAAAAAAAAAATATGAATAATGTTTGGCAAAAGGTTTTCTGATTATGTTGATATATACTGAGTATGCGTGACAAGAATATACAGTCATTTTGTGATGACGATTACTCAATAACTTTATAAGGCTTATTCATGCATGCAGTGTTTTTATTATTTGGTCTATGGCTTAATGATCTGGATGATCACCGATTTCATTCTGAGCATGTGTGTACCTCTTTTGAGAACAAGAAGACTGGGTCCATTTTTTTCAGGCTACTTTTAAACCTAGTTAATGTGATAATGCCAGAGCAGTAGAAAAGTGTTAAGTTAAAAAGTCTGGTTCTGACAACATCCTTTTCCTTTCATGTACAACCCTAATTCCAAAAAAAGTTGGGGCATTGTGTGAAACACAGATAAAAACAGAATGTAATATTTTTGCAAAAACATATTCAATTGACTACAGTACAAAGACGAGATACATAATGTTCAAACTGATTAACTTTATTGTTTTGGTAAATATACACTCATTCTGAATTTGATGCCTGCAACGTGTTCCATAAAAAGTTGGGACAGGAGCATGTTTAACACCGTGTACTTTACATTTTCTTTTAACAACACTCAGTCAGTGTTTGTGAACTGAGGACTCCAATTGTTGGAAGTTTTGAAAGTGAAATTCTTTCTCATTCTTGCTTGATAGACGACTTCAGGTGCTCAACAGAGTTTCTGTTGTTGTGATTTGTGCCTCATAATGTGCTGCTGTGCTGCACGCTTTCTTTTCTTTATATTGGTTTTGCCTTTATGCCTTTATTTTAGATAGGACAGTTGAAGTGAAGACAGGAAAGGGGGATGGAGAGTGAGGGAATGACATGCAGCAAAGGCCATACATGGGAGTCAAACCCAGAGCCACTGCAGAGGAGCCTCAGTACATGGGGGCGAATGCTTTACCAACTTAGCTGCCAGGCCGCATGCACCACACATTTTCAGTTGCAGACAGGTCTGGACTGCAGACAGGTCAGTGTAAAACCTGAACACTTTTCTATGAAGTCACGCTGTTGCACATGTACATGCACATGCACACGCACAATGTATCTTGGCATTGTCTTGCTGAAATAAGCAGGGACAGCTCCGAAAAAGACATCATCTGTATGGCAGCATATGTTGCTCCAAAAGCTGTATGACAGATGATGCTATGGGCACAGATACTGGCTTTTGAAGTCAGTGCCAGTTACAATCTGAGTGGTCTTTTTCAGTCTTGCCCCTAACATGCAGAGATTTCTCTGGATTCTCTGAAACTTTAAATGATAGTATGGATTGCAGATGATGAAATCCCTAAATTTCTTCAGTTTGAGAAACCTACTTTAACTGTTGGACTATTTGCTGACACAGTTTACACAAAGTGGTGTCCCTCAGCCCATCCATGCTTGTGAACAACTGAGCCTTTCGAGGATGTCCCTTTAATACCCAATTATGACACTATCACCTGTTACCAATTAACCTGTTTACCTCTGGGATATTCCAAGCAGGTGTTTTTTGAGCTTTCCACATCTTTCCCAGTCTTTGTCGCCCCTGTCCTATGTTTTTGAAACATGTTGCAGGGTCAAATTAAGAATAAATGTATATTTGTAAAAAAAAGTTTCAACTTTAAACTTGCCTTTTTTAGTCTTGGTTTTCACTCATGTTTTACACAACGTCCCAACATTTTTTTGGAATTGGGGGTATAGTTGATAATTTGGTTGCAATTTGGCGAACAGACCAAACCTTCCGTTTTGAGTTTGAATTTTCTACAAGAGCTCTTCAGTCTTCTGAGGACGTAGTAATTTAATATGGTTGATTAGACTGTTGGCAAAACCACTAACTCCAGAGTGTTGCATTGTTTAAACAGCAATTACACAGCGGCATCTAGTAGAAGGCAAATGTTTGTCCAAGTGTATATTTTTTTGTGGTTGGTTTAATTGATTTGCACTCATGATCACACATGGAAAACAATGCTGCCAAGAAAACAAATTGATGCAGGAAAGTATTATTGGAAGTATGAAAATCAATTATTAACTGAGGCTCTGAAGTGAAATGGGTGTAAAGCGGTTACTTTCAGCTAAAAGTCAAAGTCAAGTTAATTTCACACCATTGCTGAAGTAATATTTTAACTTGCTAGGTTTATTAATGTCTCTTTAGTATCAAACACTGTTCATTTAACTTGCTTAGCTCTCTGGTCTGCACACTGTGGCATGGATGGGTATACATGGAGTTTGTAGCCACACAGTCTTGAGTCAGGTAATGGAAGTGAGGGTGTAATGTGTCCTCACTGATGTGGAGGCGGTTTGGTTTTGCAAAGTCTGATGTTGAGCAAAGCACCGTGCAGTTTGTTTGTGGAAAGTGTCACCACTAAATTTAGCAGCACAGAAACCTGTTCTAGCACCTGAGAGAGGGAGAAAAACAGTGGAAAGGAGGAGTGAGGCGCCCTGCTCTCAGTGACAGCAGCAGCGCTAGTGACTGTTTCCTTTTGTTTTTGTTGCATTTATATAGACAACCAACATTTACCAAATAGATGGGACCTACTGCCTGTTCTGTCCATTTCTTTTTTTTTTTCCTGTTTTTTTTGTCTGCATGACCTACATTTTATCTTTTGAAAGCAGCAGAAGGCCAGTTAGCATTCTTTTTGACCTGCATCCTACATTAGCTTGCAAGGGAGAAAGTTGCCAAGTTGATTCTTATATTTGGGCCATGGCTACATAGTATTTACCTTGCGAAGCAGCTGGATTTGCAAAGATGAGCAGATCACGCTAGAATCCATCTTGCCAGGCTCCAAGTCATCGGTTTGTAGTCACACCAGACGTGTGAGAAGCATCCATGGAAACGGCTCGTAGCATAGATATTGTCATAGCATCAGTTATATCAGACCTGGAGAGTATTTCTTCATTAAAAGAAGGGCAGAAAACAATACTGGAGGCTCTTATCGACGGAAAAGATGTTTTCACTCTTCTTCCGGTCAGCTTCAGTGAGTTGATCTGACTGGTTGAAGTTAGCCTATGTTAGATGTGACAGATGGTTCATCCAATCATCTGCCAAGTGTTGTTTGAAAGCGCTCGCCCTTTTCCAAACAATTTCTAAGGACGACTTCCCAGATGGTTCTATGTAACAAACCACTTTGCAGCTGTTCAAGCAACTGCATTTACAAATACCCAGACAATCGGTAGGTGTCTCTGACTGTCTCATATCGCAAGACTAGTAGAGTATTAATAATATTAGAATGGCCTAATCTTTATCTGCAACTATGTAGAAATACCAGGTTTAAACAGAGTAAATAGACATGCAAGAAAAGAAAAATCTCTGCTGAATGTTTGAATGTTGAATTAGAATTCGGATATCAGCATAATGAGTGAAACTTGGATACAGCCATGCTGGTCAAGAATGATATTTCACAGTAGGTTTCTCTTCACATGCTCAGAAAAGGATTCCCTGCTGTGTTTGACCTCAACCAATGAGCGCTTCCCATGCGGTTTACTCAAAAACCCTCCTTTCTTAAATCATGACCACGGTGCAGATCTGGCTTATTCTGTTTTTTCCAACTGCAGACTAAAGTGCACAAAAGGCCATTCATGTCCTCCTTTACCCATCGTGCTTTGGCTGTCTTGGTCTTATTCACCGCAGTGATGTCACAGCCATTGTTTAATTGTTGTGGTGCTATTGGTCCTGTGTGGCACGAAGTGTGTTGCTGGCATCACCTTCTTTCCTCTTGAACTGTGAGTAGAGAGGTGCTGTTGTCCCAGCCAAAAAGGTTTGCGTCAGAATGGATGTTTCAGGCCGTCCAGATAGCTGTGATTTTCTTCTTCTTTCTTTTTTTTTTCTTTAATACATTGTGTTATGTAAGTGGAACCTTGGAGTGGGGCATGATTTCCTTCTTTATTTTCCTCCTATTCAGATTATTTCCATGCTCTGTCTACTTTCAGTTCTCACAGGCTTTTTCCTTCAAGCATTTGAAAGCTTCTAAAATAACTTCAACGTGTAGTATTACAATTTTGCTGTCGTCACTTTTGAGGTATGCTTGTCGATTTCCTGCTTATGTCATAGATATAATCTGCCTTGCTTGTGCTTCTGTGGCAACGAATCCAGGTTTGAAATGGAAAACCTAAATCCACAGTTGCTCCATCTTATTTGGACTGGTTATTAATGAAGGGAGTCTTTTTTACTTGCTCAAAATATGTCAGTAGATGAATAAACATAATCCCGCTTTTGGAAAACAGATGTCTTATGATTCATAATGAAGCCAAATTTTCCATACAAAACAGTAACACCAAAGATAGGTGAGGAAAGTTCTGTTTAAATGCTGTCTTAAAGGGACAAATCACCTCAAAATCAAAAATACATGTTTTTCCACTGGTGTGTAGAGCTATTCATCCAACTAGATTTTTGGTGTGAGTTGCAGAATTTTGGAGATATCAACAATAGGGATGTCTGACTGATGTCTTGTATTACTTGTTGAACACAGTGAGAGAATATTTAAATTTAAGGTCAGGGAATATTGTTGAATATTTTGTATGACTTTATTCCTGTTTATTTTGACCTCTGAGCTTTCTTTTGTTATCCTGAGCAGTTTCTGTTGATCTGTAACAAATGGATAGGAAGTGGAATTTTATTGTGAAAGGATCTGTTAGTGAATAAACGAGCGACCGCGGAGCAGCATGGTTGTTTTACTGTCGGCGATGCCAACGCATCAACGTGGAAATTGGTCTCATGTCGTCTATGTCGTCCATAAAATGCGGTTATATGCAAATTAAGTAGATTTTAAGAAGTTCCAGAAATATGCAGACTAAAGATAGCCACTGTAATAGGTATGCATCATGCATCCGTGACATGTTACAATCTGAAAGGATGCAGCAAAATCACCATCTCCTGTTCTTGCTCTGATAGTGCCGCATAATGAACAGCAGCAAAACAGTCAAAGCTCTCCAGCTGTGGTGTGAGACTCAAGCGTCTGTGTGTTCAGCCCTCAGTACTTATGTATCTTCTAACTGAATCTCTGCGGTTTGAAGTTCAGTTTCTCTTCTGTGTCCCTGTTTGTATTTTTAGGTATCTGCTTTATTTTAACCTTCACTTTCAGCTGCATCAGAGTCATGTTAAGTTGCTGCAGATGAAAACACATTTCCCATTTAGCTGCTTCATAATAAAAGCTTTGAAATAATAACGCAATCGGGAACTTTTATTGTGAAGAATGTATAGGAACTTAAATGTCCAGCATTTACAGCCACTTGACTGAAGACAAGCATGTCATGACATGACCAAAAGGGAAACACTGCTTTCTGAGGTAAAATTACGAGTATTATAACAACATGTACCTTAAGTGTGACAAGTAAATGCAGCAGTACTCATTATGCAGTAAAATAGTTCCAGTCAGTGTTTTACTATTATATATAATGTTTGTGGATTAATATTACTTCTGTGCTAATGTGTAAGTTGTATTTCACTGCTGTTGATGTTTAAGGTTTAAAATACACAAATATAGTTAAAAACCATAATTATAACTATTTAACATCAAACACAACAGTTTGACACAATTTAAAATACACATTTTATTGGGGACCCACTCAGTTTCACTGGGACCCAACTCAAATGACCAATTGTGGGTCCTGGGAACTCACTACATTGAAAACCTATCAACATCACTGGCCAATGGCACTCGCCTTGTGGTGCTCAAAGCACCAAAAAATACCTTTCTAGTAGAAAGAAAGTAGTACAGGTAGATTCTACTGCTGAAAGAAAGTAGTTCCTTCATAAAACTGCTTACAAGGTCTGTGGATTATCTTGAGAAAGTGGGTCATGATATTTGTAAAGAGACACTGGTTTTGCTTTGAGCATCACAAGCCGAGTGCCTTTTAGTTCCATTATATTGGGAGAAGGCAAACGTTTCTCACACCCAAAAAAATCTTGATAGATAAACAGCACTACAGGCCAGGGGAGAAATACTGTATGTATTTTTGATTTTGGGGTGAACTGTCCCTTTAAGCCAAAAAATTTCAAATGCCAGACTTTTCTCCACCTTGAGGAGCTCTGAAATTAAGAATGAAGCTTTCACTCATGTTAGCGGTTCATTTTCCCCTTGTCGCCCTCCTGTCTGTGCAGCATTGCTAAGCCCTTTTCCACATATGACAGATCATCATTTCCCATTCTCCAACCACCATTTTAGAGCACTGAAGGGCCCTTTGTCTCACTTTAAACTTGGGTGGCAAAGGCTGGCATGTTGACATGCTACTTGGCATTTTGGAACCGGGTTTACGGCCTTGGAGCCAGAGCTAGAACACACACACAGACAAACTCTCTCATCCCGACAAGGCCCTCCCCTCCGCTTTCCAGCAGCAGTAATCGGTGGCAGGTCCCGGCTGAGGGGTGGGGGGGATCTTGCGTCAATAAATCGTCATGAGCGACTCCCCTGCCTGCAACACAAACAGAGAGAGGGTCCGTCTGCTGCTGGAGGCCTTGTGTAGCTTGTTAAAACCCTCCAAGGCCTGTGCAGTCTGACCAGAAAGAAAGCTCATGCTGGGTTTTGTACGTGTTGGTATTGTTTACTAGTTTAAGTCGGTATTTTACTTCTTGGAGCGATCCCAGCTTCTTCATCCTTTCCTTTCCATGATGATATAGTTGTTGCTGGCTGATAGTTGTGCTTTACGCTGGCAGCTTGTACAGAATCTGCAGCTTTTTCTTGTTTCTTGTGTGTTTGCGGAGTGAGAATACACACTTTTCCCCTGTGGATTTGGTCACAGATAGCTGAATGTCCCTTTGGACTTATTTGTTGCACAAATCTGCTATTACCGTCCCATTCTGTGAATAAATTTTGTTATTTGCACATGTGTTTTCACCCATCTCTCCATCCTAAGATTAATTCACACCCTTCGGCATCATGCATACAACAAAACTGAGAGAGCGGAGCCCAGTAAAGGGTGTGGACTAAAGGAAACACACTACCTTAACTTGCAGGTTTTTAGATTAGTGGTTCTGTATGTGGGGACTTGCAGTTGTCTCTCTGTCAGTCGTCACAGCGGTGCAGCGTTGAGGTACAGGGTGGGGGCCGCTGCGAGGAGTCTTAGGTTTTTAAAATAAACACAAGAATCGCACCTCCTCACTTTTCTGAGTCTTATTCAGACCGCTGATCCATGGCAGATGGTTGTGAATTATTCATGTCAAGTTTTTGGGACGAGCACGGCCATGTGTAGATTTTATCCCAGAGATTATTCAGTATCAGAGAGGAGGGGAGCAGTGATCGAGAGGGCTGACAGCACAGTAAGTGATTTTCAAGAGATGGTGGGGTGTAAACAGCTGATGCCAGATAAGACTGTTGTTTTTTCCCCATTGTGACTGATGGAGCGCTGCAACGTCATTACGCAGGATTTAAGTTCCTTCTTTTACAGCTGTGACAGTCACGGTTCTGCTTTTCCTCATCAATTGTGTGGCCATGACTAGTTCCAGCATTTAGCTATTTGTGCTTTGATGTTAAAGGGATAGTTTGTATTATTTGAAGTGGGTTTGTATGAGGTACTTATACGTACACTCACTGGCCACTTCATTAGGTACACCTTGCTAATACCGGGTTGGACCCACTTTTGTCTTCAGAACTGCCTTAATTCTTGGTGGCATAGATTTAACAAGTTGCTAGAAACATTTCTCATTTCTCTCAGATTTTGGTCCATATTGACATGATAGCATCACACATTTGCTGCAGATTTGTCATCTGCACATCTGAATCTCCTGTTCCACCACATCCCAAAGGTGCTCTATTGGATTGAGATCTGATGACTGTGGGGGCCACTGGAGTACAGTGAACTCACTATTTCAAGAACTGGTTCAAGAAACCAGTTTGAGATGATGTGAGCTTTGTGACATGGTGTGCTATCCTGCTGGAAGTAGCCATCAGGAGACGGGTACACTGTGGTCATAAAGGGATGGACATGGTCAGCAACAATACTCAGGTAGGCTGTGGTGTTTAAATGATGCTCAGTTGGCACTAAGGGGCCCAAAGTGTGCCAAGAAAATATCCTCCACACCATTACACCACCTCCACCACCACCAGCAGCCTGAACCATTGATACAAGGTAGGATGGATCCATGCTTTCATGTTGTTTACACCAATGACCATCTGAATGTCGCAGCAGAAATCAAGACTTATCAGTCCAGGCAACATTTTTCTAATCTTCTACTGTCTGATTTTAATGTGCCTGTGTGAATTGTAGGCTCAGTTTCTTGTTCTTAGCTGACGGGAGTGGCCCCGGTGTGGTCTTGTGCTGCTGTAGCCCATCTGTTCAAGGTTCGGCGTGTTGTGTGTTGAGAGATGTTCTTCTGCATACCTTGGTTGTAACAAGTGGTTATTTGAGTTACTGTTGCCTTTCTGTCTTTCTGCCTTTCTGTCTCGGACCAGTCTGGCCATTCTCCTCTGACCTCTGGCATCAACAAGGCATTTTTGCCCAGAGAACTGCACGCTCACTGGATATTTTCTCATCTTTGGACCATTCTCTGTAAACCTTAGAGATGGTTGTGTGTGAAAATCCCAGTAGATCAGCAGTTTCTGAAATACTCAGACCAGCCCATCTGGCACCAAGAACCATGCCACGTTCACAGTCACTTAAATAACATTTCTTCCTCATTCTGATGCTCAGTTTGATCTTCAGCTGGTCGTCTTGAACATGTCTTCATGCCTAAATGCATTGAGTTGCTGCCATATGATTGGTTGATTAGAAATTTGCGTTGTCGAGCAGTTGAACCTAATGAGGTGGCTGCAGGTATACCTAATGAAGTGGCCGATGAGTGTAGTCAGTATGTTACTTAAAGTGGATGACAGTCAGCAAGCCAATATTTTACTGTTGCAGATGGGGTCAGTATAAAAATGTATTTTAGTCACATGAAAAAGGGCCTGCCTAAAAAAACTATTTAAAATCCAGTCATTGTCTAATCACCCTCATACTGATTGATGGTTGGGATTAGTTTTTTAGTCCATAAAACAGACACTGGAGTTTCAGAGGAAAACAGTGCCAAACAATTTAAGTGAATGACAATTTGACTTGAAAGACGTCATTTACAGCACGTTTTTAGTAGAAATCTTCACTGTAGATCCTTATCTTGGAGCCATGTTCACGTGCATGTGCACACCGTCTAAACTGTGTGTGTGTGTGTGATGTGATGGTGTGTACGCACAAGTGAACGGCATGTCAGGGCTTTAAGAGAATTGGATTACACCAGACGAGCAGTATGGAGGCATCTCTTCATTTCATGTTTTTTTTGTTTTTTTCGGTTTGAAAACTGGTCACCATCTACTTCAGTTGTTTGGGACATTCTGCAGCGCTGTAGGTGGAGGAGATAATGACCAAATTTTCAATTTTGAGTGAACTATCCCATTAAACACATTTTTCTGCTGACCCTGTCTGCAACAGTACAATGCTGAGCCTCTGTGCTGAGACTTCTCTCTGCTTCTCCAAACTGGGGGAGCGCCAGTCGACATCTACTGTAGATCTGACGCTGACTATGGATAAGTACCTCATTCAACCCCACTTAAAATAATCCAAACTCCCCCTTTAAATGCTACAGCTGAACGCTGAACTACAAATGCAGGGATGTGATTTCTTCTGGTGACACTTTTCCCTGTCAAATATGAAGTAAATGTTCTGGGTCAGGTTTTCTCTTTAAAACAAATTTTAAGCACATTGGTTGGACTCGAGATGAAGTGAAGTGTATTGAGTAACCAAATTTAAGCTCAGGCATTAGATTTAGAGGTAATCAAAGTCAGCTGCTGTATAGTTTAGTCTCCTGCCTCTGAAATAAGAGTAGTTTTTAATTCTCTCTCTTGCCCTTCCTTCTCCTCTGTCACTCTCATTTCCTATCTGTCTTTTTTTCCCCTCTCTGTCTCTCAGTTTTAATCAGTAACTGTAATAAGGACTCACAGTGGGAGCTATCAAAAGCCTGCAGTGGTGGATTAGAAGAGAGTGGCTAGTGTCTGGGCCAGGCCACTGGAAAGTGAAGCATAATCTTCAAACAGGGAGCTTAACCCCAGCTGGCCTACGAGGATGATTCCTCATTTACAGGGGCCATCGTCACGGGGAAAAGGCTCAGGGTGTTAATTGATATGTTTTAGTGTGAATGTTTGGAAAGTTGTTGAAGTCAACCAAAGCAAGAAGGGGGGAAAAAAAGTTAATTCAGAGGAAGTTATTTAAGAAGTTTTTAGGGAGGGAGGCTGTTCACTTGATCTGCGCTTCTGTGTGCTCGCTGCCGCGCTCACAGTCACCGCTGCTATCTAGTGATTGTCCAAAGAGCCAGGGGGACACAATAGCAGTCCCTCCTATCTGCACTCGATGCGTTTGAGTGCCGCAGAGATGTTATTGTTCTCATTTATCCTTGGCTCTGCAAAAATTTCCCTCAATGGAAAGATGGATGGGAATGACAGTTGAACCAGACTAAACAGAAGCCTTTTTAAGAGAACAATGGGAGCTGCTGTGGAGAAATAAGATTATTGCCTCATTATTGTCCTCCTCTCCACAGTTTTCCAGAATATTCCATTCAAGTAATCTCATTGCCAGATGAAACAAGTGTGCAATTTAGCCTTCGGAAGAATTTATTAAGCATTCAAAGCTTTGCTTCTGCCGGAAGAGAAGCTCATAATCGAGTTATGGTTTTGTGCTCAAACCGCTGTGCTGCTGTTCTTTCAAATAAACAAAGATCCACCAATCTTCTTTTTGTTCTTGAACTATTAATTATTCAGTGGTTTTCTGGTTGGTTTGGTGGCTAAATTAGGCAATGTGGTATTGATTTTTTTTATTTTTTTATTTTTTTATTACATTTCTTGAAATAAGGACTCATAACAATACCTTTTGTCTAACTTTTTTTCACATTTCCTCTGGCTGGCTTTCAGCTGGCATGTTGTGAAGTAGGTTGCCTTGAAGCTTTAAAGGGATAGTTTACCCCAAAATCAAAAATGCATATTTTCCCCCTGTCCTCTAGTGCTTTTTATCCATCTAGGTTTTGTTGGTGTGAGTTGAGCAAAAAAAGAGAAAACAGGTGGGATTAGAATTAAATTATTTTAAAAATGCACTGGACTTTGATCTCTCTCTGTGTTTAGTTATCACCATAGTAATATAATGTAATAATAATAATGATAATATTGAAAATTATATGTGATAATCATATATGATAAAAAAATTACTTCAATACTCTATTATACAGTACTGTACAACATATATACTGTAGTACATATAATAGATAATTATACACTGTTCAGTATAATACATGACTACACTATAGTCTGGCTTAATATCCCACCCACAGCACTATCTGATTGGTTAGAAGTCACAAGCTATAGCCAGTCAACACAGACACACTGTGTCACAGACGGGCAGACAGAGCTGCACCGGTGAGCAGTGAGGAGCTGTAGAAGTTACGACAGCAGATATCGCCAAAGTTTCACTAGATATCACAATCTTCTGATCTGTTTCTTTGACAACAGCATAGTTAGACCAGTGAAAATGCTCAAAGTCATGGTCGGGATTTCACTTGAGACAATGTGACAGCTTTTAAATCAGTTGCTCATCACAGAAATGTGCTGCGCAGTAAAACACAGCGTGCCATTTGCAGCAATTCTGCATTGAGATTTAGGTTGTTATTACTTAACAGTGACTGTAAAAGTGTGTTTCACATGGCTGTGGCTCAGTGGTAGAGCGGGTCGTCTCCCAATCGTAAGGTTGGTGGTTTGATTCCCGGCTTCGCTGGTCTACATGTCGAAGTGCCCTTGGGCAAGACACTGAACCCCACATTGCCCCCGATGGCTGCGCCACCGGTGTATGAAAGATTTCTGATGCACAGGTTGGGTCTTTGTAGAAGAAGCCACCTGTGTCATTAGTGTGTGAAAGTGTGTGTGAATGGGGTGAATGTGATGTGTAGTTGTAAAAGCGCTTTGAGTAGTCTGTGACTAGAAAAAGCGCTATATAAATACGGTCCATTTACCATTTACAATGATGGTTACATGTAGTTCGCGAACCATGGGTGGCAGTCTGTACAGAACATGGGACAACTGCAATTTATTGCACCCCTACTTTAGAATCTATAGAAACTACTTTCCCCTAGATAGAAAAGTAGTTCCTACATGAAACTACTCATAAAAAGATCTGTGGTTTATCTTGAGAAACCGAGAAATGATTTTTGGAAAAAGTTAGATTTTTTAAAATGTGTTTTTTTGGAGAAGGCAGACATCTCTAAGAAGTTTCTGTGTGATGCCAGTGAGAAACATCCATGGAAGCGACTCATCTCAAACAAATGATGGTGGCTCTTGAAGATGTAGATACTGTGATAGCATCTGTTATATCAGAACTGGAGAGTATTTCGTCATTTAAAGAAGAGCAAAGGCTGAAGGCTTTTATCGATGGAAACAATGTTTTTGCTCTTCTTCTGACCGTCTTCGGTAAGAGTTTGATTTACCAAGTGGCTCCGTTGGTTGATCTGATTGGTTGAAATCAGCCGTGTTAGACGTGATAGACAGGTAGTTTCATCCAATCACCTGCCAAGTGTTTTTGAAAGTGCCCGCCCTTTTCCAAACAGTTTTTAAAGGACAACTTCCCAGATGGTTCTGTGTAACAAAGTAGATTAGGTAGATTCTGCTGCAGAGAGAAAATAGTTCCTACATGAAACAGCTCACAACAAGGTCTGTGGATTATCTTCAGTAACCAGGCCATGACTTTTGGAAAGAGACAGAGGCTGATATCTTCAAAACTCTGCAACTCACGCAGAAAAATGTAGATGGATAAAAAGCATTACAGGCCAAAATCAAAAATATGAATTTTTGATTTTGAGGTGAACTGTCCCTTTAACACACCACATGTGCTGCTACTTTGAAGGAAAAACATGCAATTACAACTCAGTGGGGTTTATAACTGTGGCACAAGTATGATTTGTAAGTGAGAATGGCCTAAGGCAGGCATTCAGAGCTGAGCTGACACCATGTTACACAGATTCAGCTATTGACTGCTGACAGGACTACACAGCACTCAGAATAGCCCAGATGTCCAGTCTGTAATAAATATGGAGATTAAGAACATTCAAGACCGTAAAGATTAACCCATAAGGATCCACATCTGCTACAGGGCTTAGAGTCCGAGTGAAATGCAAGAGGTCAGGTGACGTTCACTCTCTCATTGTCTATGAGTCCTCCGTGCAGTAAGACGGAGAATCCCTGCACTGCCGCATTCCCCATCTGGCTGGGAGGCGCAATCCGCTGTACGGGTTCAGCAGGGGACAGCAGAGAAGAGGGAGGCGGGTCAGGTGGGTCTCCGAGGATGTAATCCTCCTGCTTCTATGAACAAAACAAAATCAAAAGTTCCCAGCAGTTACACAATCCCTGTTAGGAAGGGCTCAGTGCACCCTGGGTCTCCCAGGGCAGGATGAACTTTTCCAGGCACTAATCTCAGGATAAGCCCTGAAACAGAGGCCTTCAAACTCCGCTGTGTGCTGCGCTGTGCTAAAAATGCATGAAACACCCTGTGGAGCTGTTGTGTTCGCTACAATTGGCATTTGCTGCAGATTTGTACTCATGTGCTGATTTAAAGGGGCTGTTCACTCCACAGCTGATCATACATATCTTTCCTCTTTCCTGTAGTGCTCTTTATCTATCTAGATAGTTTTGGTGTGAGTTGCAGAGTTTTGGCGATATCAGCCATAGAGGTGTCTGCCTTCTCTCCAGTATAATGGAACTAGATGATACTCCGCTTGTTGTGCTCAAAGTGCCAAGAAATACTCAACAGCAATGTTTCGTCCCAGAAATCATGATGATGATGTCATGATTTCTGGAAAGTAAGAGTGGTTTAAGTGTATTTCTTGGTGCTTTGATCACTCTGCAGCTCACACCAAAACAATCTAGATGGATAAACAGCACTACAGGTCAAGGGGAAAATGTGCATTTTTGTTTTTGGGGTAAAATTTCTCTTTAAAGATTCAGGTCCTGTCCTTCAGGAAGGTTGTTTAAAAACAGAAAAAGTTGTGTCTTTCACCTTTAATATTCTGAGGGGCTGATAATGAGTTAGAATCACCCGCTGCACCCTTTCTCCACACCAACAAATGCCACAATACACAACCTGACAAAGCATAAAACACCTTCCTCAACTCAGGTTTGCTTTAATGCAGATTGGGTACTTCTGGGATTTCATGTACAAGTGTTTCTATTAGAGTAGAACGAGAGATGAATAGAGAGAGATAGAGAAAGAAAGAGAGCAAACCAGTTATTTATGAAACTTATGTTTGTCTTGTGTAATATAATTCTGTTGTTTGGAAGTAAAGTCTGTGTAAATACCAAGAAATACCATTGCAGACTCGAGTCTTTGAACCGTGACAACAAGAGATTAACTTGTGAGAGCAGCGAATCAATCAGCTGCTGTTTGAAGCACAACCAGTGGATCAGCGGTGAGCGTCTCCTTTATTAAATTACTGTTTACGTAAGAAAATGTGGTTTAGATGTCCGACAGTAGCTGATACAAACTCATTCTTCATCACCGCCGTCAACAGCACAGTCAGATAATGTCACTGAGTTCAGGGCTGCAACTAACGATTATTTTCATGGTTGTTGGTCGGTTGATTTTTTTTGTTTGTTTTTTTGGTCGATTTAAGTGGTTTGCCTATAAAATGTAAGAAAATGGTAAAAAATGTTGACCAGTGTTTCTCAAAGTCCAAGGTGACGTCTTCAAATGTCTTGTTTTGTCCACAACTCAAAAATATTCCGTTTACTGAGTAACGAGTTCACGGAGTAAAGAAACCACAAAATATTCACATTTAAGAGGATGAAATCAGATAATTTTTACTCATTTACTTTAAAAAAAAAAAAGACTCAAACTGATTAATCGATTATCAAAATAGTGGGCGACTACACTTAGGGAGTTCTACCGAAAACCTTTTGCTATTCCAGGTGTTTTACCTAGAATCCACCCAGGGGGTTCTCCTGAGAACCTTTTTAGATGCCAAGGGTTTTATCTAAAACCTTTTTATATTCCAAGAGTTTTGTCTGGAACCCACCCAAGGAACCTTTTTCTATTCGAAGGGCTTTATCTAGAACCCACTAAGAGGGTTCTACCAAGAATGTTTTTTATGTATTCAACGGTTTTTATCAAAAATCCACCCAGGGAGTTCTACTGAGAACTTTTTAAGATTCCAAGAGCTTTATCTAAAACCTTCTCAAGAGGTTCTATCATGAGCCTTTTAATATTCCATGGGTTTTATCTAAAACACACCCAGGAGGTTCTACTCAGAACGATTTTATATTATGGTACTCAAAACCCTTGATGAAAGAGTTCTTCAAGGCTTTCAACAATCCTCCTTCTGATGATTATTTATCAAAAATATGATTGTGTTAATCTAATATTTGGTTAAAGCACCAATAGCCATACCTACAGTAATGTTGCAATATTGCTAATTATTGATATAGAGGTATTTGGTGAAATATATTGTGATACTTGATTTTGTCTATATAAGCTCTGAATCATGTACAAGACGCCTCCTGTCTATAAAGTCTATCTGTTAGTCATTGTAACGTTACTGTAGGCTACCAGATATTAGAACATTTGTAAAGTGGAGTGATACATGAAGTTAAAAGTCCCAGTGATGGTGTGCTCTATATCAGCACTCATGAAATGTCTCTCATCCAATCAAATTACGTGGTCAGAACTAAGAGTTGTATAAGTGATGATTGAGGAGGATGATGCTTCTTTGAGTCTATAATTTATTTATTTTTTTAAATCTTTTTTTAAAGGAAAATGTTGAATATTATGCTTTTAATGTTACCTCATTGAGACCTCATGTCATCTCTTGTACACCGCTCTATCAGGAGCTGGTGTCTTTGTGCCAGGCACCAGCAGGCAGCAGTAGGGTACTATGGATGGACTGCTTCATAATGGGTCTCTTTGAGCGTGGCCCACTCAAAAGATCATGACTGGACACACTGACCCTGCCACTCCATCTGTTTCCTGCAGCAATGCTCAGTTAAAACTAAGCATTGCTGCAAACCAACCCAACATAGACAATTCTCAGTTGTCCTCCTTGCGGTCTTGGATATTGTCTTTTATAGACAGCACGGCATCACCAGGTCTCCCAATAACTTTTGACACTCAGTCTGGAGCTAGAGACTGGTGGCGTATGACTGGTCTACCTGAGGTTGAGGAAGAGGATTTCAAGCCAGGAGTTTTCTGGGGTTTATAACTCTGATTCAGCTGGGAAAATCAGAGTTGTTCAAGTGAACGTATTATGTTCCTCACTCAGAGGCTTCTACTCAGCAAGGCTTTTGAACTCCTACTGCTCCACTGGAGCTGCTCAGCTGCCAACAGTAGACTCCTGTGGTTGTACTTGGCAGCTCGCATGTGTGAATGTGTGTAATTTGAAGGCCTTTTTTTCTGAAAAAGCAATCCTGCTTGGTAAACATCCCTTAAATGAATAACAGTTATAAGATCCCTTCTCACTGACAGCAGTGATTCTTCAGGTTGTAAAACTATCAAGAAAAATCCACATTTTGTTTCTTTTCAGTCCTGGTTGGATGTTACTCCTCTTCTGTTTTCTTTGTACGTGTGTGTCTCACCTCTGGAGAAATATAAACCTCTCCAGCATTAGCATAGCATTAGCATTGACATGCAGTATACTGAGCCACTGTGTTTGGACTAAACATGCTTGCTATTTTGGATGTGGAGGGCCAAATAACAGAACGGCTGCAAAATGTCATGTGTCTGTTTCGGGTATATTTAGCTTCATAGAATGAACTGCAGAGACCTCTGAACTTTTAACACGGCACTCATTCATCAATTTATATGTGCAGTAAAAGTACAATGCTGCTGGTACCTCACTTTTCCTAAAAGTGTCTGTATTTTAATTTAAAATGTTTTTATATAAATTACACAAAAGAAAAAGAAAAAGTGATAATTTTAGCTATTTCAGCCATATTGGCGGTCATATTGATAACACTGAAATTGCCACTGTTATATTGTTACTTTTTATCTGCATCTGCATCTCGGTTGCTTAGCAACTGTCACTGTCTCTGTCAGTAAAACTTAACAAGTGGTCTTTATTTCTAATTTCCTGACATTAAATTCAAATAGTTAATTAATTAGACTCAATTGAAAAATAAAATAGGGGAGACCAGGGACGGTAGTAACACTTTCTGTCTTATCACTGGTAACTCGCAGAATTTTTGTGTTAAAGCTCTCAATTTTTTCTAATTTTTTTATTCTACAGAAAAATACTGCTGGGAATACATGCAATCATTACTATGTGTTTACTACACACAGTTGTATGAATACTGATGAATATATAAAAATTTTCTATAAATTATAAAAGATTTCCTAGTCTGGTATTTATCATGAGAGATAATAGAGTTTGTAAATCAAAGGTCAAACCACATATGGCCATTCTAGTAGTTCTGGATTTCTGGCACTTATAGTGTTAAAGTGAAGAAAAATTCCTCAGACACACGAGGAGAGAGGCATCACACCCATCTCTAGCATTTTCTATCTGTTCCTGAGACCCTCTTCAGACAGAGAGGAAGACAGAGAGGGAGACACAAGAGGATATAAGCTCCAGTGGAGTTTGATGTTAGGTCGGAAAGTTTCAGAACAGGAGATAAAACTACTCTGCTGTCTTTGGCCATAGTGGTTTCTTGAAATGAAAATGAAATTGATTGAGACGTCCATTTTTCTCATTTTTGCTTGGCTGCTATTTGAAATGAAACTAATTTGAAATGATATCAGCCATAGCTAATTAAGTTTAATTCCATAAGTTGCCCAAAGGATAGAATGAAAGTTGTGGATATTGTTGGACAGTGCTTTAATTTTTTAGTCTCAAAGCACAGTTTCTGCTGGTCTTAAAATATAAAATCCAACAATGTGAATTTTAGGCCTTAAAATGTCTTAAATATGATATTTACAGGTCTTAAAAATTGTGGGTCACAATCTTGAGGTTATCTGGTCACTTCCTGTTTTATTTTGGTATGTCTTCCCCTGTGTGTCTTTGTTGTCTTCACTTTCTGTCTTTGTCTGGTTTCCCGCCCTTTTGAGTTCTGATTGTTTCCACCACCCCCTGATTAGGCCTCTGTTGATCACGCTGTAAGAACCACAAAACAAAACCTTAAATGTTGGTTGGTTGCATCAAAAAATCCGCTTTTCAGACATTTTTAAGCACAATATTGACTTCATGTTTTTATTTTTGTTTTTTTAATCACCTCATATTTTGTGTGTGACATCATTGTCACTACACATTAGGTGTGTGTTCCCTGCCCTGACCCACCTGAAATACTGTTCGAGAGGCCTGAGGGCCAGAGTACTTTCTTCCCCGGCTACAGCGCGGGTCGCAGGGACTGCGATGTGAGCAGCCTTGCTGTATCATGGCTGCTATGGAGGTCCGGGGACTGCGAGCGAGCAGTGAACAGCAAGCAGCGAGCAGCCCCGCTCTGTGCACAGGCTCTGTGCCCAGATTGTGGTGCTCTCTGACCTGACTGTCTCTCAGGGGCTGCGGTGTGAGCAGCCTCGCTGTGTCTCGGCTGCTGTGGAGGTCCAGCGACTGCAGCGCGAGCAGTCCTGCTCTGTGGCTGGGTCATGATGCTCTCTGACCCACTGCAGTTGAGCACCGATGTATCGTGCTAGATAACACCATCTTCTTCTTCTGTTGCTCAATTCCAGTGGTTCTCTTCTTCTTAGAGTGACAAATTTTTGTCAGACGATGCGTCACAGCGTCCCCTACCGCCTCGCAGTGATACCAGCAATTGACGAGACATCTCATCATTGGCGGGGAAAAAGATAAAAAGATCTTAAAAAGTTTTAAGTTTGTTGAAACCTGCAGAAACCAAGTTTTCTCAGTGAAAGGAATAATACTCACATGAGTTTTGGTATTTGATTTGAACCTTAGCTGATCATGTCTTTTTGTGGTTCAGAGAGACAAACAGCTGGTAGATGTTTCTTAGGGAAACCAACTATCTGATTCTGTAGCCTCCTCTTCAGACAGGTTGTGAACAGTGAGAGAGGGTAGTAGTTGACAGCAAATCACAGACAGCTGTTGGATAATGAACAGTGCTTTTGTTCTGTTCAGTCTCCCTGCTAAACCTTTTCAACATATCACATTCATATTTAGTCTTGTCAACTTTTGCTCTGAATCAACACCTCCAGGGCTGTGAGCTGTGAAACATCTCATGTTGCCTGTCTGTGAATCTAATGTTAGCTCAAAGCTACATTGTATACATCACTGAATAATATTCAGTATAGGAGGGATAGTTTAGACTATTTAGATAGTTAGAACTGTGTGAGTGCTTATTTTTTGTCAGTGTTTTACCTACTATAGACGGTGGTCAACACCCACCCAGTTTGGAGAAGCGGCAGGAGTACCAGCATAGAAGCTAAACAATGTACTGCTGTGGACAGGGTCAGCAGCCACCTCAGTATAAATCAGTGTCAATTTAAGTGTATGCTATATTTAGAATATTTTCACCTCTTTACCTTTCTGTCAGACAGACTTCTCTGACGGGAAATTGCTGTTATATCAGTCAAACATCGCTCTCTTCAAAGCAACCAGACTCCCCAAGCAAAAACAGCAATTTTACATCACAGAGAACTGGAGCTGCTGGTCTACCACTGCCTCGATCTTTTAGTTTTGTTTGTGTTACTTTACGACTTTGATGTTTTGAAGTTAGTTAGTTTGGATTAATCAGAGTCACCAATAAGACAAACTAAAAACTAACAGATCAAGGCATAAGTAGACCAGCAACTCTTGTGTGGTTTGTGGTAAAATTATTGTGGAGCTTGGTTGCTTTGGAGACGGCAACATTTGGCTTAAACAACAGTGGTTTCCTGACAAAAAAGACTGTCTAATGGGAAGGTAAAGTGGTGAAAATATTCTGATAATAGTGTACGCTTAAATTGTTAGAGAATCTTTCTTAGGTGGATAAAATACGTTTTGCTGCTGACCCTGTCAACAGCAGCACAGTAACGGTTAGCTTCTTACACTGGGACCTCTCCAAACTAGCAGTGTGGCAACTGCCAACTACTGTGGTAAATGAATACGTACCACATAAAGCTTATTTCAAATAATCATATCCCTTTAAATTGTTCAATTTTTAAAATTTATTAAGTTAGCTTGCTTTTTTTTCTTTAAAATGCAGGCACTAGCTTGCCAGGCATGTTCAAAAATCACATCTATAATATATGCTACATTAATATGGGATTTCTGGTTTGAAGATGAACTCGGATAACTTTGAAGAGCCACTAAGGTTTTTCTTTTTTAATATATTTTTTATTATTATTTGTTTCTATGGCAGGACAGTTGAAGGTAGACAGGAAAGGGGCAGAAGACATGCAGCAAAGGGCTGCATGCTGGTATTGAACCCATGTTGGCTGCTGAGGACTGATAGCGTTGGTATGCGGGGCACACGCTCTACCAACTGATCGACTGGGCCACAGCAGGCTTCGTTTTCATTAACATATTCATCAGAGGTGGTAAAAGCACACGCATTCTTTACTCAAGCACTGGTACAGATACCCTGGTAAAAGCAGAAGTACTGGTTCAACTTCTTTATTCAAGTAAAAGTGACAATGCACAGGCTCTGAAATGTACTCAAAAGTATAAAAGTAAAAAGTCGTTCTCTGAAGGACATTTCTACTGATTGTTTGTGCAAAGCTAACAGTCACATTTTCTCCATGGTCAAGTCTCCCCCTCTCATCTGTTTTGTCTTATAACATCTCTTATGTCATCTTTGCCTTGTTATGCCGTTATGTCTTTCATGTCATGTACATCTTTTTATGTCTTTTACATCGTTTTCATCATGTTCATCATGTTACATCTTTTATGTTTTTATCTTTTTATGTCTTTTACATCGTTTTTGCCTAGTTACGTCTTTTACAGCTTTATGTCTTATTATGCCTTTTATGTTGTTTTCGTCATGTTCATCTTGATACGTCTTGTTGCATCTTTTACATAATTTTTCTTCTTGTCACGTCTTTTACATTGTTCTCGCATTGTTACCTTATGTTATGTCTTTAATGTCATTTTCATCTTGTTTATCTTGATATGTCCTCACGTCTTTTGCATAGTTTTTCTTCTTGTCATGTCTTTTATGTGTCATCTTCATTGTTACACTTGTTGTCCATGATATGCACCGATGGATACATGAAGGAGTTGTCTTTTCTGTGTGTCATTTTTCAAACTATTTAGTTTAAAACTAAAGTAGTGTTTGTTTTTGAAAATGTAAGGAGTAGAAAGCACAGATATTTATGTTAAAATATGGGGATAAGTATAAGTATCCAATTATTTGTACTTAGTTACGTCCCATCTCTGATATTTATCATAAGCTCATAAGAATATGTAATGAATCTTAACACATTATTTTCCAGTGGAGCTGTATTCCTTAAGAAAGTGTAACTGTGCCCCCATTCCCAGCAGACTACATGAAGGATTTTACAGTGGTGCACCCAGGAGCCCTTCTGTAGAAATCCATGCAAGATCACCGAGTTCAGCAGCACTCGTCATCAGTCAAATTGCATGAAACCAAGGTTTGTCGTCCTCCCACATTTGTAATTTACCAGACTTCTCTTTCATCCATTTGCATAACATAGCAAGCTCATTACTTCAGCTTTCAGGAGCAGTAGCCTATTAGATGAATGAAGCAGCAAGGGCGTGCTGTAGATGTGCTGTTGGCTGGATAAATGAGTTGGTGTGAACACGCGAGTTGAATAGAAATATTGCTCACTGCGTCCTGTGGTTTTGTACGCCCATCACCAAAGTTAATCGTCAGAGAGGTTTGTATCTTGATGGCTTTGTTCTCTCTCTGTCAGCATGTCAATTTGGTTTTGTTACCTTAGCAGTTGAGCTGATTGTCAGCCAGCAGAGGAGAGCCTGTATAGACAGTGTGAAACTGAAATAAAAAGTCTAAACTTTGTGAGTCTTTTAGGCAAAGTTTGGTGAGAGGCTAAATTTAGATTTTAGCAAATGCTCATAAAAAAAGCTCTTTGCACATTTTTCTCGCTGTTCTCACTGAAATCTCAGTGCTGGGTATCTCAGGCTGAACTATCTGTTCTGTTCCCCCATCTGTTATTGTCACCCTGACTCTGATTTTGTCTTTGTGTCCGCGTCTATCAGGCTCACTGTCATTATCACACGATTGCACCGGGAGCTAACACTCTAATGAGCATCCGTGCAATGGCAAGCCAAACAGCAAGCATTTCATGGAAACGCAGTGGAAGATGCTGACACATGGTGACACACACGCAAACACTGGTCCCTCCGTGGGAATGTTTATTTGACCTGACAAAGATGCACTCTCAAAGGGGCGTGCGGACCGAACAATCAATATAGTTTGTAGCAAGCACACTGGGTGCAGAAAGTGACACTTGGACGCTGGAGGTTGAGGGAGGAGGACGGTGAAATTTAATATCTCCTCATTTCTCACATCTCATGCAGTGAGTCTTTTTGCTTTTGTTTAAAAGGTTTCACCCCAAAACCTTTTTATTGATTTCAAAATTCACCAGTCAGTGTTGTAAACATCTTGTAAACATCTTTGGACAGTTTTTATTTTTATTTCTGTCAAAGTAGTAGCCACAAATTGCTGCATTTCATCATTATAATATTGTATGGCTGCTTTAAAAAATATACATTATAGACTCTATATGTTGAGGGCTATTGGTGAGTTGACAGAGAAAAGGGACAGATGGTTATGTTTTTGATCTATTTATAGACACTATTAATAGACACAAATCGTCCACCTCCCCCAAGTGTTTTCCCCTCTCACAAAGTTATTCACACATTCATTTGGAGAACAGAGGACATTTTGTTGCAAGCACGGATCTAATGGGGCCCCCAACCCCTTTTGTCTACACCAGACACACACAAGCCTCATGCCAAAACACAAGTAAACAAACCACATCAGACTACAAACACAGCGGTGAAACTTACTGTTGTGTTTGTGGTGACGGTTTTCTATCATAGAGAAGCTATTTAATTGCTTTATACTTGCATTATAGCTGATCCTGATTTCATACCTCAGATGAAAATGACTTCCAGGAAGTTTTTTGTCACCCTGCATAGCCACAAAAACTCATAGTTCACAATTTACAGTTACAGAAAGTTTTTCTTACAAACCTGAACTATCGTGTTAACGCTAAAACAACTGGAATTCTGTAGCTGCTAGAATGGCCATGGAAATGATTCTGACTGCTCATACTAGGCTGTACTAAATGTCATTTTTGTCATGTCATAACTACATTTAAACTTCTATTGAGGTTTTTTTTAATGAAGCTTTGAATGTTTGTGTCATATTTCGTGATGCCCTACATCACCCTAAAAAAGTAAAAAAAAAATCCTTGAACAAAATCTTCAGTTTGAATAATTTATCAGATTAAATGGAGCGGTAAGCACCAAGAGAATGCAGGTTGCCTACCTAATATAATCTTTTATATAAGCAGAATGTTTGTTAGTTAAAAGCATGTTGTGAAATTTGGAAATTATTACTTTTACTTTTACTTTTGGACTTTACAATGATCTGAATTTATTGGACATGTTTGGATCACAGTCGGAAACAAGCCTACGCTGCCACCACTGAAGATTGGTGTAGCTTCATCTTTATCTGAAACTGTGCAGAAATACTAGGGGAATAGATATGCAAAAACAAAAGTATTCGTATATGAACCTGCTTCTCTATCAGATGCTGCATCATCAAGGCTCCGACGCAGGGCTAAAGCCACTGTGGACGTCATTCTCCTTCCTGCTGACATTTCGTTTTGATATACTTCTGAACTTTCTTTTCTCCTTAGTTTTAGCTCAAAGCTAAAGCTAGTTTTTAGCTTTGCAAGCGTGTAAGAAAAAAAAAAGTTGCTGGGCAACGTTAATGTGCATCTTCAACAGCAGTAATGAAATGATTCAGTGTTCAGGATGTGGTCAAAATGACAATGTGAAGGTAGAAATATTCAAATTCATTCAATATTCAATTCATGTTTTGTAATTTTGATAAAATAACAATGTTCGAGTAAAAAAATACACAGACTCTGGAAAAGTCAGAGTCCTTTAGTTACTTGTTTTTTATTTTAGCATAGTTATTACACTGCAAAATTTAAACAGTCAAATTGACTGCTGTAGTACCTCCAGTGGTAAAGGAACAATAAGTAGCAATTGCATGTCCAAAAATGAGTTTTGCTGTCCAGATATCGAGTTGGAGCCATACATGGTATATTAACTAGGTTGAAATACTATACAACAAAATACCATTTATGGTTGAAGCGTGTTGTTGCCTCCACCCTTCCTCCCCGGTCTTGAGGAAAGCTTAGGCAGGCTGCAGGAACACTGCAGAAGCGCAAGACGAACGCAAC
>JAJHUR010135138.1:0-13102 GCA_027495735.1 Lutjanus campechanus
GACGCCACCGTTTATGCATCCATTTACACACACACACACACACACACACACACACACTCTTAAACAGCTCCAAACACACTCCCTTTCTTCGACACTCTGATGCATTTTCACACACCACCTGCTGTCGGCGTGTTTGGTCGATACACACGTCCGTCCTGGACGCCGCTGCGTGGCGTGGACGATCGGGCCGATGATGAAAGCTCCCCGATGCAAATGGAGACTCAATTACCTCGGTCAATCTGTCGGAGGGGAGTGTGTGTGGTGTGTGTGTGTGTGTGTGTGTGTGTGTGTGTGTGTGTGTGTGGAGGGTTTACCCAGCGGGCCCCTGGCTCGAGGGCTCTCCGGTGGCTTGTTAAGACGCCGTCGAGAGCACTTGGCTTTGAATTGGCCTTTTGTCAGCCGAGCTGCCAGAGGGAGGCGGGAAACACTGAGCGTGTGTGTGTGTGTGTGTGTGTGTGTTACAGGAGTGTGCTCTAGTGATTCCATCTTTGTGAGGACCAATTAGAGTGCTGGAGCTGGACAGTGAGGACGTGTCCTCTGGTCTGAGGCTGATGAAGTTTAGATTTCAGGTTGTGTTCAGGTTAATTTAAGGTTGAAGGAATGTTTCATGTCTGAATGTGGACGCAGGTGTTTGTCAAACTGTTTTTATGTGTTTATAAGTTAAAAATGTGAAAACTGCATCCGAGAAAGTTTTGTTGACAAAAGCATTTTATTAAATTATGTCTTTGATTTCTGAGAAAATGTCCCGGTCCTCTGACATGTCCTCACGGTCCAGAAACCATCTCGCTTTATAAAAATGTCCTCACGTTATAAAATCGTTCTGATTTACAAATTCTACAAAAGTCTGAACTTTAAATGTCCTTGTTTTATTAAATTGTCTCAGCGTTTTAAAAATGTCGTCCCTCTCCTAAAATGTCCAGAATGTCCTCTCCTCCGGTCCTCACAGAGACAGCAGTCCAGTAGCACGTGGTCTCCTGCAGCGGTTTTTAATCCGGCTCAGCAGGTTGTTCGAGCTTTGTTTCTCCTCGTCTCCTTCATGTTGAAGAGGAGGCCGACCTCCCACAATGCCCTGCTCCTCTCGGGTCACCGCTGACACTCCACCCTGCTCAGAGGGAGGGGGGGGTGGATTTAACGAGCGCCTCTCTTCCGTCATTAACACCTCTACTTGTCTTTTCATTCGCTCCTCTGATCCGCCCCACTCAGACCGGAGGAGAGCTTGTCATCGGGGGGCGTCCGAGGCGCCCGACGGCGGCCGGTCTCGTTTCGGGCGTGTCGGCGAACGGGCGGAGCCAATCAGAGTCGGCGTGGTCCGCCACTTCAGCGCGGCTTTGAGGGATTAATGTGACTTTGTTTCCATTGTACAGTTTAAGGATTAGCTGCTTTATTATCCAGGATTATCCCTCAAACCAGAGAGACACTCAGGACCATGAACCTCTTCAGTCTGACGGATTCTTTATTTTTTAATAATTATTTTATAAAAATATGACAACGTGCAGTGCTGCAGTAAATCATTTCACCAGTTTTTAACAGTTAAACACATTAAGAGGCTGCAGCAACCAAGATTAAATATAATCTACCTCCAGTTCCTCCGGTTCTCTCTGCAGAACCGACACGTCCTACTGTCCATGTCCTCCTCATCGTTAGCATGTTAGCTAACAGACGAACCTCAACCTGCCTCTGAACTTTCAAACACTTGATTTGTCTCACCTGTCTGTCCCCCCCGCCTCTCAGGACTACATGCAGAACGTCCACGGTAAAGAGATCGACCTGCTGAGGACCACGGTGAAGGTTCCGGGGAAGAGGCCGCCTCGCGCTGTGTCCACCTGCGCCGCCGTGCCGAGTCCCAAAACCAACGGCCTGACGAAGGACATGAGCAGCCTGCAGCTGGGACAGACTCCAGGTCCAGGTGAGGGGGACGGGGGGGGGACGGGTTCCACCTTAGATCTTTGGTTTGAACCTGCAGCTTTGGTTAGATCTCTCTAAAGTGAAATGGAACCTTTATAGGTTCTACCAGGAACCAAAAAGGGAAAAATCTTTCATGGTTCTATTAGCACCTTTATTTCTAAGAGTGTTTTTTTTTTTTATCTTCTTCTTCTCTCCACCTGAAGGAAGACGTCGTAAAACAAAAGGTGGAGAGAAACGAGCGCTCCTCTGTGTCGTACACACACGCATAAAAGCAGCTCTTGTGAGGCGGCTAAATCAAACACACACACACACACACACACACACACACACACAGGAGGCCCGAGCTAATAGCATGAATATTCAGTGAGCCGTACTCCATGTACTAATTATTGTCATGAATATTAATGCAATCAGAGTCCTGGCTCCACTCAGCCAGCACCAAGAAATGAGCTGTAATGAGAGAATGAGGGAGGGAGGGGTGAGGAAGAGGGGGAGGGAGGGGTGAGGAGGAGGAGGAGGAGGAGGGGGGAGGGATGATTCACCCGGCTGTTGGACCACGCAGCCTCTCAACAACTCAAGGGTTTGATTTAAGCAGCCAGCTTGTAAGAAGCTGCCTTTTATGTTCCCCTCATGTTCCTGAGTGTTTCTGTGTGTGTGTGTGTGTGTGTGTGTGTGACACGGCTGGCTGTGATTGGACGACACGTCCAATTTTAACATTTCGTCTCAGTTTTTAAGAGATATTTTTATTCCAGCGGGCAGAGATGACGACAGATGTTCCTGTTTCTGCTGATCAGCCAGTGAATTCTGCTCAATTTTGTCCAATCGTCACAACTTTTCCTCAAATCTGACCAATCATCGTGTTTTCATCAGTCGTAGCAGCTCGCCAACAAAACATCAGCAGCATCAACAGTCTGTCACACACAGAACCGGTCTGGTATTCTTTGCTCCTCTGTGTCTCTGTGAGGATAAATAAATAAGTTCTCTTCTGTTCTGTTCAGGTTCGGTGACCAGCAGCTCGTCCGTGTCTCAGATGGCGAGCGGCGTCAGCTTGGTGTCCTTCAACAGCCGCGGTCTGGAGGGGATGCACCAGCGCTCCTACTCCGTGTCCAGCGCCGACCAGTGGACCGACGCCACCGTCATCGCCAACTCCGGAGTCAGCACAGGTGAAAAAAAAAAACCTATAAAATAAAATGAATAAATAAAACTTTACCTTTCTGTCAGACAGGAAACCACTGTTATATAAGACAAATATCACTCTCTCCAAACCAACCAAACTCCATTCACAAAAACAGTCATTTTACCTCACAGAAGTCACAGAGCTGCTGGTCTACCGCTGCCTCGATCTGTTAGTTTGTTTGTGTTATTATGTGATTTCTGTGAATCTGAACTCTCCTTTTAAAACACAGAAGTCACACAATAACAAACTAACTAACAGATCATGGCAGCAGTAAACCAGCAACTCCTGTGTTCTGTGAGTTAAAATGACTGTTTTTGTGAATGGAGTTTGGTTGGTTTGGAGAGACTGATATTTGGCTCATATAACAGTGAACTAAACCATCTTCTGGTCCTGATGTTGTTATTTAAAGCCACTCAGGTCCACACACGCAGCTCCGCCACAAGCAGCCTGCTGGGGTTCAGAAGGTCTCAGCGCGCAGCTCCGTGGGGGAGCCTATCATTTGTCTCCCATTGATCCACCTGCCAGACCTCTAATGCTGCCTTAACTGTTTGTCAAGCTAATGGCCACCGAGTGTGTGTGTGTGTGTGTGTGTGTGTGTGTGTTATTACTCGTTTGCTACTTGTTAAGTGCCGCTTTTACTTCATTTAAGATCTCACACACACACAGATGCTAAGACTGACAGCTGTCAGGCTGTGTGTGTGTGTGTGTGTGTGTGTGTGTGTGTTGCCGTGACGATAAGCTTGACTGACAGCTCTGTCGTCAGTGTCGTGCTGCCCTCCAGCCCTCCTCAAATAACGTTTAAAGCTGTGAAATGCTTTCAATGGACTCCCAGGGGCCACACACACACACACACACACAGTTTACACAAGTCAGTTCAGTTACAGTTTGTTTCATCAGACAGCAGCTCTGTTTTTACACCTTCAGCTCCTCCTGATGCCCAAATAAGACTGAAACTTTTCTCAATGACTTCATGACCAGAAAAATCTGATACGACACCGTGACTCCAAAACTTTTCATGGTTCATAACAAGATCAACAAGTGCATCTTTCAGCTTCAGTTTCCTGAATGTTAAAACGTTTGCTGGGTGAAGACAGGACAGGGGTCTCAGGGGTTTCTGAGAAATTTACACAGAATTATTCAGAATTACTTCAAAAACACCCGTTTGGAACAAGAACAACGTTTCTCAACACAAAACTGGAGAAATTTAGAGATTTCACCTTCTACAGTCTATAATTACAGAACATTTCTATTGTTGATTAATCTCTCAGTCATTTGCTCAAATAATTGATTAATAATTGATTAATTCATCCTGCACACACATATTTTTGAAGTCGTTTCTGTTCAGGTTCAGACTGACCTGCAGTCCAGACCTGAACATGTGGTTCATTATGACAACAGAGACCAAACAGGCCTGTTGAGCAGCTGAAGTAAGAATGAGAAATAATTTCACTTTAAAACTTTAACAAACACTGACTGAGTGTTAAAACCAGGTGGCACCAGACTCGTCTCTCAGCTGAGCTCGCCGCAGCCTCTCAGTTTGGCGTCTCACCTGAAGCGTGTTGACGATGGCGGCGATGGTGCTTCAGACTCGAGGGGAAACCCAGCAGAGTCCACGACAACCAGGAGAGGTGATCTGGGGGGTGAAGCAGGAGGAAGTCTTGAGGCTCAGGGTGGAGGTGCGGGTGTGGGGTGACGTGGATGGAGCGCGGCGTGCAGATGGGAGGGCCGTTAATCCACGGCGGTTAATTGCACTCTCGGGGATGGCATCTTGTCAGCAGAGATAAGTTGTCACATTTTCCACTTGAGCTGAGACTAAACGATTGTAAAATAAGTTATGGCCGTCCTTGGGGCTGTCTGCCGTGCGGGGGGGATGCGGTGGCGGCGGTGGCCAACGAGCGCTTGTGTGTGTATACGTGTGTGTTTTGTGCACATGTGTTTCCATCTACACACACACACACACACACACACACACCGCCCATGTCAGTGTCGCCGCCGCGCTGTGATATTGATGGAAGCTGAATGTTATTTTATTCTGCCGCTAGTCACAGCTGTCAGCAGGCGGCGTGAAGAGTGAGGGCAGAGTCAGAGGGACTCGACCCCCCCCCACCAGCTCCCGCCCTCCTCCTCCAGACCCAAACTGGGCTGGGTGTCGTTCAGGTCACATCAGTTCTGATCCTGGTTCTGGTTCTTGGCGTTACAGTTGTTATTTCCACAGAACAAAAGCGAGAGTCTCCTTAGAACCCAAAGTTTAGACCTCGGAACAATGAGAGAACAATCCGGAGAACGTAAGAGTATAGAAGGTTTACCGCTTTAATCTGGGTTCAGGTCTCTGAACCTCCTCAGTGCAAACAAAACACTTCCTGTTTCCACCTCACAGTTAAAACTGTCCACTGGACAACTGCTGTCAGGCTTTTATTGTGAAGCACATTCCACTTCCTGTAGCTATAATCATGTAGCATGTACATGTTTTTATATATTCACATACTTCAGCTCCTCCCAAACATCTTCAGATGAATATTCTTCCATGTCTGTATTTAAATGCATTAATGTGCTGCAGTATTTTTCTTCAGTGTTTTGTTTTTCATCATTTATTCATTTAGCGTATCAGTTTATCATGTTGCAGAGATGAACAGTAGAAGAAGAAAAAGGTCTTGATCCAGGTGTTCTCCCTGCGGCCTGCAGACCTGCTGCAGGGAGAACACCTGGATCAGAGGAGGTCATTAAGCACCGCCGTCGTCTCTGTCATCCACTTGTGATATTAATATCATCGCGTGTTTGAAATCCGCAGACACCGGCCTGGGCGACTCGGTCTGCTCCAGTCCCAGCATCTCCAGCACCACCAGCCCCAAGATGGAGCCGCCGCCGTCGCCGCACGCCAACCGCAAGAAGCACCGCAGGAAGAAGAGCACCAGCAACTTCAAAGCCGACGGACTCTCTGGTACTGCGGAAGGTAACGCCATCTCCCCTCCCCTCGCCTCACACTTTCCCCGCCCAGGTCCGACAGCTAAACCCCTCCCCCCAAAATATACACATATATATACTTCAATATTTATATATCTGTATATTTATACTTGTTTACATCCAACAAACGTCCCAAATACTCACAAATCCAAATATCTATCTATTTGATTACTTCTAAATTTTCCAAATATCTATCGACTTGTCTTATTAACTAACTAAACTAAATATGTTTGATATCTCTGAACTTGTATACGTCTAAATATTTGTGTACTTCAGAAGCTCCTATAAATACATCAAAAACAATAACTGACTAAACTATATTGTGCGAAATTCTTTACTAACAATCTTGAGAACATTTTAAATGGCACCTGTTCTACGTTCCTCAGTAATGAGTTCTTTACGTCCTGTTGACTAAAGAGAAGAACGGTGATGTTTTGAAGTTTGGGACCAGGGTTGGGAAACGCAGTCATGTGATCGTCTGAGACTCCCGACCTCCGCTGAGGGACGGATCTCTTCATCCTCTCATTCTGTCAGCCCTTCATCTCTTCACCCTGTGGGATTGTCTTCTTCTTCTTCTTCTTCTTCTTCTTCTTCTGTCTCTGCTGTGTCACTGAATCAGTTTGTAACATAACCGTCACCACGTGGTCGATGCTCTCAGTATACGTTGAGTAAAACAGATCAGATGTGATGATAAAGGTTTGAGAGTCTGGAAATCTTTAGTGTTCGAAGAGTAAAAAGTTAACAAACCTTTTGCAAAAATGTCCTCGTGTTCATGCTCCTGTATGATGTTTTATTGATTCTTATAAACTCTGATCTTTGTGCTGAACACGCAGGTACAGGTGTGTTTTATTGTTGAGTGGATGAAGGTCAGCAGGTCACTGGTCTGTGATCACAGTCAACATTATTATTTGTTCCTGCACATTTTTCCTGAATATTTCTGGTGGATTTTTGTTTTTGTGTGTTTTTTTGCAGCATTCTGCAGCATCAGCGGTTTGTCTGTGTAGCTAACATTGTTGACACTTGTAATGTTCAGGCACCACACGTTAATTTATCATTCTCTAGTATCCTGATTACATGTAATCCATTACTCCCCAGCCTGGTGACAGTTGGTGTAAATGATGTAGATTTGCTGCCGTTTTCATCAGATTTCCACTTTGTTCTGTTCAAACAAACACACACTGGTTGAAACACACACACAGACACACACAGAGTGCGGCTGGCTGAACAGATGTGGCGGCAGCAGCAGATGTGTAATGTTCGTCTCTCCATCACAGAGGCATCAAGCAGCTGACAGGACAAGTGTCTGTCTCAGTGACGGATAGACGCTCCGTCTCCTCTCCTCCGCTCTCCCTTCATCCACCTTCCTTTCATTTTCTGTCCTTTCTTTCCACTTCCTGTCTCTCATTCCCTTCCTTTCCTCTCGCCTCCTTCCCTTGTCTCCTTGTCCTCTCTTCGCTCAGTCTCCTTTTTCTCTCCTGTTCTTTGTCTCTCTACATTCCTCCATCACTTCTCATCCCTCCTCTCCTTCAATTCTTCTCTTCCTCCCTCTTTTCCAGCCTTTCCTGTTTTTTTCCTCTCTTCTTTTCTCACCTTCCCCTCGTTTCTTCTGTTTTCCTCCAAATTTCCTTTGTCCTTTCCTCTCATTTTTATCCTCAGTCATTCCTTTCATTTCCTTTATTCTTTCATCCTCCATTTTCTTCCACATGTCCTTTTCCCTTTCTCCTCCTTCTTTTCCATCCCGTCTGTCTCCTTTTCCTTCTCCTCCTCTTCTCTCCATCCTTCCCTCCTTCCCCTCCTGTCCTTATTTCCCTGCGTTCCCTTCCTTCCTTCCATCCTTCCTTCCTATCCTGTGCTCTTGTCTCCTCACCTTTGTTTCTTCCCCTCCTCCTCTCAGACTCTTCCTCTCTGCGACCATTTCCTTCCAAACACTCGCCGACTCGCCCCCCCATTACTCAGCCGGAGAGGCTTTAAGTGAAATATTATAAATAATCCACCGTATTGAAATCTTTTATCAGCTGTGTCACTTTCATTATTCAATAAGCGATTAGTAACAGTCTTCCCAATTTAGCCATTAAGCACCGAGCGCGCTCGGCCGGCCGCCGGCTCGCCGCCTGTCACGCCGGGCGGGCAGGTGAAGTATCTCCGTGTCAGAGCGAGGCTCGGGGTAATTCATGAGGGGGAACCGCCCTCTGCGGCCGAGCTCCCCCAGGTAGGACCACACACACACACACACACACACACACACACACACACACACACACACACACACACACACGAGAACCTGCTGAGTTTTTATTTTATTATAAATTAATTTCATCACTCAGTGTTTCAGGAAATCCTCAGTTAACTTCAATCATCACAGATTATTTTCATTTTCTCCTTTTTGAATAAAAAATTCTTTAAAATAAATATTAAATCTTTTAATATTACAGGTTAAGTTCATTAAGTATCTCGTTTATGATTCCCACAAACTGCTGCAACTAACGATCATTTTCATCAATTATTAATCTGTTGATTGTTTTCTTGATTAATCGATCAGTGGTTCGGTTTGTAAAATGTCAGAAAGTGGTGAAAAATGAAAGATATTGAAGCATATAGAAGCAGAAATCAGAGAATTTAATATTTTTCTATTAAAAAATAACTCTGAATGATTAATCAGTTATTAAAAGTTGGCGATTGATTTAATAATCAATTGATACTTTCTGCTGATCAAAAATAACATATTTAATAAATACTTAATGAATAATTTAATAAAAGTATTTACAAAGATTTACCAAAGAAACGCTCAGCACTGCATGAAATCAGGGTTTTACACAGTTAACATGTGGTTAACATGTGGAACAGTCACAGTTTGAGATGGTTCAGGATACGAACGTGTTTCAGCTGAACTCTCCTCGTCAGCTGGACCCTTCATGGTTTATAACAAACTCACCTCCAGGATCTGACGCTGACGCTGCAGGTGACTTTTCTGTCTCACACACGTCTGAAAGACAGCAAATGAACTTCCACCACACAAACTAGTCTTAGCAAGGTGAAGGAAAAATCGTTTTTGCGGTCCTTTGAGACGTCCTGCCGTCTCTAGTCTCGATTGATATACGACCTCAGCTGCTCATAACGTGTGCAGAATAAGCAGGGATGACATCACATGTCGCTCTGAGTGTTAACGGGGCTTCACTGACGTGACGGAGCAAAGAAAACATGAGATTTGTCTGGTTTCCAAGTTTCTTTTGATCCCTTAGCTTTAGTAACACACACACACACACACACACACACACACACACACACACACCTGTGTCAGTTGAATCACAGCCTCGACATCAGCTGCTCTTCTCGTTAACTAGCCGCTGTTTGATACCCTCCCTTCATCCTGGAGCTTTGAAAGTTGACCTGCAAAATACCTTCACACACACACACACACACACACACACACACACACACACACACACACTCTCTCTCTCTCCCCCTCACACACACACACACACACACAGAGCTTCAGATATTTGAAGTGGCCTCACACAGGTAACAGCAGGATGGCACTGGACACATTCCTGCTCGAGTTTTTGTGTTTGCGACTGCTTTGATTCCTCGAGCAGCAAACTCCTCACAAGTGTGTGTGTGTGTGTGTGTGTGTGTGTGTGTGCACCACTTTAATTGCCCTCTCAGGTCACACACGGGGTGTCTCAGCTGAAGAGCTTCACTTGTGTTTGGCCCGTCGGCGTGTTTGTTGATCAGCCGTCAGCTCGGTGGTGCACCTGCAGCACGCCGCCTCTGACTGGCTCATTGTCGACGTGGATTCCTTTAAAGTCGGGGGTTAATCAGGAAGATGGCCTCCGCTCGCCATCGCGGGTCAATTTGTGTCAGCGGGGTCAAACAGGTGGAAACAAAGAGGGCGACTGTAGACGAGAGTCCAGGTGGTCCCGTGGATCTCCAGCTGGGAATGTGTGGCGTTTTTTTGTTTGAGTTCCTCGACTGTTTCAGGAGTTCTTTAGTTTTTTTTATTGATTCAACTGGTGAAACTTTATTAGGTCAAAGTCTATTGTTGCCACATACATGAAAATAACCAGATTGTTGCATCTTGTGTCTCTTGTTTTTATTTGGTAAAATAAGATGTAAGTCTGATGTTTCAAATCTGTGAGCAGCAGCTTCAGTTTTCTGGGAATCCGACCTGTGACCTTTTTAAAGCGACACCGATTCATTTACAGGCGATGATCCGCCTGTCCAGCAGTGAGCAGCTTCAGTGTATTTGACTCATTTTAAAATGGACAAACCGGACGGAAGGAGGGGCGACGAGGGAAACAAGCGGAGTAACATTTGAAGCGTCGGCCTCCTCGTCTCCTCTCACGCCGCCATGACGGTATTTCATCCCCCTGCAAATGCTCACAGTGGCCCCGGGGGGAGTAAATATTACCTCCGTGTCGCTGTTTAAGACGGAGCAGAGGTCAGAGGTCACAGAGCTCACAGCTCAACCACCTTAAAAGAACCAAAGCTGCACTGGAGACTTGGCTCATATTTGAATTTGACGGAGTTTAGTGAAAAATGTCCATCACACTTTCCCACAGTCCAACTCTTCAAATGTCTGGTTTTGTTTGACCAAAAATATTCAGTTTGCAGTCGTATAAAATGGATAAGAGCTCTTTTCAATCAATCTTTTCAGTGGACGCACAGACGCACGCCGTGCGCTCCACCTGTCTTCACGTGTTTGGAATTGACACAATTGTTTCAACCTTTTTCTGAGATTTTAAAACAAATGTGATGACTTGAGAAAAGTTCCCGCTCTAGAAGAGGCGAGTTTTGTTTTGTTGCTCTTCTGGTTTTGTTTGTTATGTTGCAAACTTACCTCCATCCCTTCATCGTGCTCGTTTGGCCCCTCCCACCTCCTCAGCGCTGCTGTTTTTGACGCCTGTCTCTCTCTTCCTTCTTTCATGTCGTCTCACTCCTCCTCCGCTCCTGTCCATCCTCCCTTCCTTCCTTCCCCCCGTCTCCGTTTGTTTCTGTCCTCCTCTTCTCTCTCTCTCTCTTCCTGCCGTCGGGGGACGCAGCCAAACGTAAAGCGTGGAAACTTAATCGTGTTGGTAGCCTTCGCAGCATTTACACCAACAGTCTGCACAACTCAGAAGGTAAAAACCCCGCTGTGGTGGTGGACCTGTGACAGACACCCTGACCACGCCCACTGCAGGGACGGAGCAACCCTGTCCAGGAAGTAAGCAGCGATTTGGGGATTTGCAGGGTCAAAAAGGTTTAAACTGAGCTACATTTAAATTAAGAATCCTTCATAAATTTAATGGATTGTAAAGACAGAAAGATATTTTTTTAATTTTTCAAACTTTCCTATAAACTTTTATCTTGTAAAAGTATCTTCAAGCCTCCAAACATCTTTGAAATGACATTTCAAAGAGGATGAATCACAGGAAGGTTCAGCTGAGCAGGTCAAAAGCTTCTGACCCGCCTCGCAATGTTAAATATATATTAAGTTGCTTAAAACTTAACTCGACTTTTTTGACCTGCACGTCCCCGTCTCAGTGCTTACTGGGTGTTGGAGAAAAACGTCCGTTTCCGTATTTTGAACTGTCCTCCCTGCCCGACTCACCTGACCTGTCTGTCATGGCGTCTGTCTCTCCCTGCATCCTTCTGCTCCGCCCTCCTCACCTGTGAGGACACAGACAAAGAAAAGCACCCCCACCCTGTCGGGGAGGCTGCGCCCTGCGAGCATGCGCCGCACAGGTGGTGTCGAACGTGACGTCCAGTGAGTGTCGGCTGTTGTTCAGGTGTCATCGATGCATCTTTGATGCATCTTTAGTTTCATTTAGTCCTCAGACTCTTTACTGCAGTACAAGTACAGATACTTCATCAGGTTTACTGCAGTACAAGTACAGATACTTCATCAGGTTTACTGCAGTACAAGTACAGATACTTCATCAGGTTTACTGCAGTACAAGTACAGATACTTCATCAGGTTTACTGCAGTACAAGTACAGATACTTCATCAGGTTTACTGCAGTACAAGTACAGATACTTCATCAGGTTTACTGCAGTACAAGTACAGATACTTCATCAGGTTTACTGCAGTACAAGTACAGATACTTCATCAGGTTTACTGCAGTAAAACTGAAAAAGTTCAGGAATGTCCTCGAAGTATAAAAGTCAAAAGTCCTCTGAAGGACATTTCTACTGACTGTGTCTGTGCAAAGTTAAGTTTTATGTAGTTTTTAGTTTTGGTCTTTTTCGTCTTGTTAGTTTTTTGTCTTGTTACATGATTATCATGTTGTCACGTCTTTTGCAGCTGTAGTTGTTTGGTCTTTTTCTTCCTGTTGTGTATTTTACATCATCTTTGTCTCGTTGCATCGTTTTCGTCTTGTTCCTTTTTTTCGTCATGTTACTTATTTAACTTTTTTTTCACCTTGTTACGCCTCTAATGTCTTGTTATATCTTTTACATGGTTTGTCTCGTTACCTCTTTTTGTTCTTGTTAAGTTTCTACGTCGTGTCCGTCTCGTCCCGTCTGTCCTGTGTGATAAACTCTGATGGATCCTCCACTGAATCATCTTTTCTTTGTCTGTTTATAAAATGTGAGGAGGAGAAAGTTCAGATATGTTAGAAAAATAAATACTAAGGTAAAATACAGATTTGCTACTTTCCTGTTTTAGTCCAAACTCCGAGCGACAGAACAGGTTAAATCATCTCTGATCAGTGTTGATCTGCTCCACGTCACGGCCTCCTCCTCTGCCTCCACATGCTCAGAAAAACAGACTTACATATTTCTTTTTCAGAGGGACTTTGGAGCAATCGGCTGCAATATTTTCCAGGTTATTAATGTTGTAAAAGGCTGCGAATAATATGGGGAGTAATGACCTGTGTCGCAAAGCAATACTGTGTGCGGTGACATTTAAGGCTTTTAATTTGTGTTTCCCGAGGCCCCCTTTTGTCTCCCTCACGCCTCCCCTCTCATTGCACCTACCGTCCTGCTTGTCACACATACACACACACACACACACACACACACACACCCCCCGCTGGGCCGACTCGACACCTCACACCCCGGATGATAGGCTTGTATGCATGT
>JAJHUR010135164.1:5339-31505 GCA_027495735.1 Lutjanus campechanus
CACACACACACACACACACACACACACACACACACACACACACACACACACACACAGGGTCCACGGGTCCAGACACAACACAGCCTGATGTTTCCCTTTCCTATCTCCTCTTCCTTGTCTGTCTTTCTCCCTCTGTGGTGTTGCGGATGACTGCTCCTCAACTATGTGATCTGACGCTGATAATAAGGCAAACCTCACTTTACACAAAGCTCATATATTCATAGAGCTCTACAGTTAAACATAACCCACTCTTGCCAACCTTGAGACCTCCTGGTGAGACCTTTTGACACCCCAAAATTTGAGTTTCAGAGACTTTTGTTTCCTGCATTCTGGTGACTTTTTAAGAGTGAAAACAACAAAATAATAAGTACGCTGAGGCAGCATTTCTATGTTGAATTATTTTAATTTTACTTTTAATTCACAGGGAAGAACACAGAATTATTTGTCCCTCTAGTGTGAACTTGCATAAATCTCAGGCATAAAGTAATATTCATCAGTTTATGTTAATTACTTTAATTTTTGCCACTGCTCCTAAAACAAAATTGATGCAACAGATTTTACAAAATGCATGCCCCCTTAGTCTGGTTTGGTATGATTGTAGACAGATAATATTGGCTTATCAGAGCTATATTGGTCTATCGGCATATATGCTGTCCAATATGTGCCTATATGAAAATTTAATAATAAATATATAATAATAACATAATGGAGATTGTTTTTATTTGTGAGCTTTATAGGCCATGTTTAATATATACGTACAGTATATTTTGCTCTATTTTTGTGTGTTTTTTCATATAAATTATTAAATATACCTTTATTAGAAAGTTTACTGTTTCAGTGCCCTGATGTCATTTTGAGCAATAACGTTAAATGTTAAACTGTAAGATATCCAGGCTCCGTTACATATGTTTGACACAAATGTTAATCAGTTTGAGGGATCATTGCAAAAACTTTGTGTTTATGTATATATTCTATATTCTGTGCAAAGAAAAGAAGCAGATAGATGGATAATGGATTTTTTTTTTACTTCTTAATATCAGTGGCAACTCCAAAAACCAGTATCTGTCAGGTCCTAATATTTAGATAAAGTGTTCTGCTCACTATTTGTTTAAATTCATGATTTGACACCAGGGTTAAAACACAGCTCCACAGAACAGACTCTTCTGATTTGGAGTTCCTAGGCAGAATATAAAATAGCAGGTAATGACTATTTGAGCTGATGTGAAACATCACATCAACACCTGTCTGACAAACACTGACAGACTGAAGAACTCTTCTAAGCTTTCAGGATCACATCACTTCTGATTGGAGGAGTTTTAGGTCTTCGCGTCTGATAAAGAGAGCTGTGAGTGAGAACTGTGAAGTACCTTTGAGTGTGGTGTTACTCTAAACTACAGTTAATATTAAATGTACATTAGTTGAAAATGTTGCCTGTTAAATGTTGTTGAAGTCAGACTGAAGCCAATATGACTCATATCAGAAATTTAAGGTTGTGTGCAGTGAAAAATGTTGTCCAGTAACCGATTACTTACATCACAATTCCCCAGAACCCACAGTGACGTCTTCAAATAGCTTTTTCTTTTGTCCAACCAAAGACTAGTCATTTACTATCATTAATGACAAAGAAAAGCAGCAAATCCTCATTATTAAGAAGCTGGAACAAGCAAATGTTTGATATTTTTGCTTGAAAAGGGACCAAAACAGTTAATCAGTTATCAAAATAGTTGGCCATTCATTTTCTTTTGATTGACTTATCGATTAATTGACTAATCATCACAGGTCTACTCTGGAAATTATAGTCATGACGTCTGCTATTATGTCACTGCGCTACAAATATGACACAAAAATGGAGGAAATCAACAAAATCAGTCCCCAAATCTCCCACATAAGCAATAAGAGTTCACACTGTAGTGTTTTAACATGAAGGAATGTTTAAAATAATCTTTTAATTTTCTACGACAGTTCAAATTAAAACGCAAAATCTTAATCTTACTCTTAAATAAACAATTTGTAATTACCATGAAATAAATCTCCAAAGATCCAGATGGAGAGGCCACAGCTGCACATCTCTCACAGGTCTGACTTCAAACTTTCTCTTGTCCAACTGTTAGTTCAAGCTGCCCACTAATTAATTCAACATCATAGCAAGTGTTGCGCACAACATGACAGCGAACCCATCGGGGGCTCCGAGCTCTTCTGTGGGTCAAACACAGGAGCTCCCTCCCTGCCTGTCACTTTCTGAAACTGAATTTTTAATCACACTTCAGGGGCACGGACCAGCCAATCAGGGCTCAGCCAGTCTCTGCTGCTACCGCAAAATGTGAAAGGCTGGAATATGTGTGTGCATATGTGTGTGCGAGAGACAGAGAAAAGCCCGGCTCCGCTCCAACTTGGAGCCACCTTTCTTGTGGCATCTTTGACAAATGGCTCGTCCTTTTGAAGAGCAGTCAACTGCAATAGACATCAAACTCACTGCACTGAAAACAGAGGGGCCAGCTCAGCCTCATCTATTCACTGTGTCACCGAGAGCGGCCTGAGCTGCCCGTCCGGTTACAAACGCTGCGCTTGTGCCCCGTTCGCACACAATGTAGGCCAATGTCTGCCAGTAAAGTCAATAACAAGCCACAGCAGCGCAGTAGGAGACCCAGTAATCAGCACACTGATCCCACCAAAGTCAGGAACAACTTCATGAGAACGTCCTGCACTTCAGCCGTGAATCACAGTGTATTTGAACACTTTTTTTTTGTTTATTTGTCTCCTGTAATTGATTTTAACATATTCATTTCCTTTGTATATTAGCTCAAACAGGCTGGAACGGGAAGCAAAAACAAACATGAGAGTAGAGACTCAAGCAGCACAGATCTGCTTGAGTTTTGGAAGCAAATATTCCTATTCAAACTCAAGCTGTTTATACGTCTTGTCAAGATGAAATCAAGTATTGCAATGAGGCAACAATCATATGGGTTAAACATGGATGAGGAAAAAAGGATTTTTGGATAAACTGCACATCCCGATTGCCTGATACATGCTTGATTGCATTTTCACGTGGATAGAGCAGCTGTTTAGCAGCTGTGCAGCAGTGTTGCAATATTACGCCAGTTTGACTGCTTTGAAGTGCACTGGGATCTCCACAAGGTGGCAGTGTAACGTAAGCTATAAACCCTGTGTGACTGTACACAGTGGGTAAAGTGGGAGGCGTTTAACCACAGGTGTTTATCTTCAGGGCTTTCATTAGCAAGGACTTGGATTACACTGCAGGAGTTGTTTGAGAGTTTTTAAACAGCTGTTTTGATATAGCTCTGCATCAACAAGCCAGAATGGTGTGTTTTGGATTCATATTATCTTTGCATAGAGGCACTGGCATGTGAGGAAAAAATTCTTCAAGAATTCTAGGCAAAAGAAGTGATATAGAAATCAGGTGGGTGAAGTACTTGAGTTGAAGCATTAATCCTAGGGCCATACCGAAAACTTCAAAGCTTTGTTCGCTGCCATGGTATTTGAATGGCACAATTAATATCTGACTATTCATATAGAGTATATACTGTATATATATATTTTCCCCACTGGTCGCCTTGGTGTCGCTTGTGCTGCTGGTGTTTTGTTGGTCTGTGTCAAGCTTGTGCTTAAGTTGCTGCTGCTGCTTCTTTCTGTGGGTTCCCGTGCTGTGTGGCCTGACGTTTCACAGGCGCCGCTTCAGTAGCTTCAACGCGAGCTGGACGCAGACCAAAAAAACACCGTCAGCATGAGAGATGAAATTATTCAATCAAATAATTGCTGCTGAAGCTTCTAGGCCTACTACTACTACTGAATATTGCCTGATCAATTTGGGCATCCTAAATTTGAAGGAACTGTACTATAAAAGTTATTGACAAATGTTCCTTTGTCCTCTATTTAAAAGGTAAAAACCAGTAATATGTAATCACAGTATTACAGAATGGAAATGCATGCAGTTTAAGGTGGCATCTTGGCAATAAATGTGGTATTGCACCTGCACAGTCCAGTCTCCATCATGCACACACAAGGGGATTCGGATCACACTATAATCACTGTGTACGAGGCGACCTTCAGTCTTTAGTTTAAGACAGTCTCTGCATGTAAAGGATGCACTTTGTCAGTGAGATCAGAGCACACAGTCAGCAGTGTGATGAGGTTGAGTCGTGAGCAGAGATGATAGTGAGATGGCCACTCGCTCACAGACTCTTATTCATCCTTCAGCACCACCACCGGAAACTTTAAAAGTCATCCAGATAAACACAAAACTGATGATACACAAATTATTCAGATAAACATGTAACCGGTTTTTCACCTAATAAAAACAAAGTTTGTGTGTACACTGACCTCCACCAAAAGGAGCCCAGATGACCCTGCGGATCGTCTTCACCCAATCCTCCATGTCATTCTGGGTGCTGGCCATAAGCAGGTAGGTCTCATGGTTGGCTGTCATCCGCTCTCTGTCTCCCCCTGTTCAAACACAACAGACAGAAACAGAGATGATTAAAAAAGATCCTGTAGACGGTAGCCAAAGTCTCTCTAGTGGCAAACCTTGCTTTAACTTTATTCAATGCAATCAAGATTTTGGGGGACTGAAAAACTTTCAAAACATTTCAGAAGAAGTTTTTTCCTCAGAAAAGTTCTAAATTCATAAAATTACATCTAAAAGTCCAGAATCTTAAAATATGCTAATATTGCTCATTTTTAGTGTACGTGTGCTGAAGACTTCAAGTTTCCACATTACAGTTGTGAAAGTTGCATACTGGACTCTGACTGGCTGAAAAACTAGTTGTGATTAAGAGCACTTCAATCAGGATTTTTGGGTATGATCACCAAAAGCAGTATCGGCCAATATCGATCAATATTGGCATCAATCCTTATAACATTGTACATTAAGTATAAGTATATAACAACTACAAAATTATCAGAGCTACTCAGGAACCTGCTGCACAAGAATTTGGTTGAGTTTCCTGATAACAATTTGATAAGATTTTTTTTAATAGAAAATTTTAAATCTGCCTATGTAGCAATTAATGAGGTATTGTTATGATTTTAGCATCTGATTATCAAACATGCTGGCGTGAAAGAACAAGTAAGTAATGACAGATGTTGGCATATGTATTTTCGCAAAAGAAAATATGAGAAAAATAGAAACTTTTCCATTTTAAACAACCTTCCTGGCCACTCAAGTATAGATTTCTGAGTTAACAGAGTGCACTTTGCTGCACAAAGCAATGTAGATTCCACAGTTTAAGGGGTGCACCTGAATGCACCATGAAGTCTGTCCTTGTGTGTGTGTGTGTGTCAGACTCAGACAGACAGCAGCATGCCCATAAATTAAAACAAAACCCTACCATTTAAGTGTTGATTTCATATATTTTTGTTATCCATTTGGTCTTTATATAGACCATCAATCAAACTATTTGGAACAAATATTGTCCAATAATGATCAGTGATTGATTGATTGAAACCATCAAACTCAGACAAAAAGATGACCTAAGATCCTTTTAGTACCAAACTCTGAACATAAATTCTTCTGCACAGTGAAGCTCGAACATCCACAAGTGAAGTAACAAGAAGGAAAAAGACATTTTTCAGTGGAAGCTTCCTGCTGCGTCTGACCTCCTGGTGACCAACACAGCACCGGCTTTAAATGTCCTTGGATGACAGGGTAATTTACTTCAACCTAACCACTAGGTGTCTCTAAAAATATGGCAATTTTGGACTCACACACACATAGAAACACACGCTGGCCTTTTGACTCCTCTACTGTAATAAATCAAAAGATATGTTTGTATCTCTGGAGACAGAAGTGTGTGTTCCATTAGAGGCAGTAGACTCAGATGTCCTGATTCAACTTGTGGATAATGTCCATCAGCGCTCTGCTGTCATGAGACACCGGACTGATCTGAGCGGAGGGTCTGAACCTCTTTCACATGACGCATCTGGCTGCAGCGATCGCTATGACAACAGAACCATTTGCCCCGCTGCACCTCAGCTTTACAAAGATGAAACGAACAAACAAGGACTCGTGGCATTTCACAGGGACGCACCTGCTCTGTCGTAGGAAAGGATGAGCTATTAAGAGACAAATGGCGTGTCACACAACACCTGAATTATTCATGACTTTGACCACCGGGGATCCTGCTCCATTGATTGTATCACAGGATGAGATCTGTGTGTTGCATACAAAAATTATTTATAGACTGCTAGGACACAACATGAAAGGGGATCAGGTTTACCAATATGAAGGCCTAATGACTTAAAATGAAGCAGAAATCAATCCTGATACAAATGAAGAGAGTTATTAGATTTTTAAAGTTCAAATCACCAGAATGAGATTACACTAACATCCCTGATGGTAATAAAAACACAAACAGTTTTAGACACTTATGCACACACACCTCATGGAATTAATTTGCAAACATCTTTGTTCCAGGAATATTCTCATCTCCACTCGGTCAACAAATGATCAAAATGTGAGGTTATTATTATCAGTGGAACTATCATGAATTAGAGACAGTTGACATTTTGAATGCAGTACGACAGGGGTGCAGAATTAATCAAAATATTATTGGAATTGCAATATGGCTGAGTGTAATCTCCAAATTGCAGAGGCTGCAATTTTTCGACAGAGGAAACATGTGTGACAAACAGCATTATAATGAAGCACCGTCGTGCTGCAGGGATGCTCTGGCCGACAAATCTTGTTCTCCAGATGTAAGTTTTGGTACGGACCCCAACAAATGTCACATCATGATTTTTATATTTTCTTTTTCAAAACTGCAAACATGATCATCCCCACTAATAGTGAATCACATTGCAATTGCAGTATCTGTTGAAATAATCTTATTATATTACCATATCATGCAGCCCCACTGTTCAACTATGGTGAATTAATCAATAAATTTGGTCTAATCCAGGCTATCATTCTGTAATCAGGCTTGAGTTATCCTGTTTATTCTCCTCTGGCTAATTTTATTCTCTGAAAACAAATTTAAGATTGCTTTGTAAATCCTGGATTAAGTTATCTAAAATACCAGCTAGGGCTTAAAAATTAATAGAAATTATAATATGGTTTATGACAATATGTGCCAAATACAAAATGTGTGGCAAACTACCATTTCAAATTAAATATCTGGTTGCAGAAATCTTCTGGCCTACATGTCATTTGCAGATCATACTGCAATATCATTCAAAATAATTGCTATTAGATATTTTTTCAAAATTGTTCAGCCCTAACACCAGTGCACTTTTATTTTGAAATAAAAGCCAACTGAGTTAAGAGTTAAAAGCAAGATTGCAGTTACAGTAGGTACTGTAGGTGTGTTGGGACCCTTCCCAGGATGCACTGGGGCAATAAATTAGTCTCATTTCATGAGTGTTTTTGCATCGGGTGTCATTTATTCTACACTGAGCTTAACAATGTTTCCACTGTTTCCACACTCCCATCACTGCTAAACACAGGTGGGGGACTCGGGTCATGTGACTTGACTCAAGTCGCAAGTTGGAGGACTTGACTAATGTTGATAAAAGACTCAGTTGAATTCGACTTGGCACTGATGACTTGAGACTTGACTTAGACTTCAGATAGAGGACTCAAAAGGACTTTTAAAATTAAACATTTGGATTTTTCTTGATTTATGTTTTGTTTTTGAAACATGATTGGGTGTTTTCAAGTGCAACATGCGTTTAAACCAGGCAACCTACGAGAACTCGGCAGACCAGCAGAGGCCAACGCACAAGGCAGCTATCATGGAGGGAGGCTAGTCAAAAAATTATAAAATCTGGATTATGGATTTGGCTTAAGTTGTTCATGATGGGTCAGGGTTAGGGACAGGCTCACCAAAACATTCAACTTCATCTGTTACTATAAATTCCCAAAAGAAAGGTATGTGTATGTGCTGGTCAAACATTAAGTCTGAGCTAAGTTAGACTTGGCTTCAAATCAATCATTTTATTGAGACAATATATTGTGAATGTAAAAGACAATCGGGGGTCTGATTCAGATCCACATAATCAGTTAAACTACGTGTGCGAGCTTGACCTGAGCAATGACCTCACTTGTCTTCCTCGACTTATAGCAGGGACCCGACCCGGCGTGACTCGCTCGATTCTCACCACACTAACTTGAGACTTGCTCCCGGCTCTGCTGTCAAAGATTAAATGTTGCCAGTGAATATGTGAGACTGTGATGAATGATGTCGGTGCACGACTGGTGAAAGATTCAGGGATAATCATGAGCCTGCTATTAAAATGAAACCATAATTTAAAAAAAAACCTAAAAAAGCAGCTTTAATTATCAGTAACATGAGTTCTACAGTTAATCATTTAATGTTCATTTAAGTTCAAGTTTTTCAACATCTTTTTATTTTCAAAGAGTGTACAATAACCAGCACCGATGGGACATATGATCATAACTGTAAATTATCTTCTTATCCCCCATTCAATAAGGTTTAATGTTCAAATGACAAATTCCTGGCATCCCTCAGTTAATTTTTGGATTTCAAAGGGATGTATGTTATCAACGGGTGCAGATCAAAATGCTTCTGCCAGCTGGATAGACCAACAACAAACTTTTATTTTGTTGCATATTTTATCACAGCACATGACTCTTCAATATGAAATTACACAAAAAGATCATAGTGGTTTTTCAACGCTCTCATCTAAAATCATAATCATAGCAACACTTTCTTTAAGAATCTAAGAAAACAAGCCGTTTATATTTCAAAATTAGGTTCTGAAAGGGGCTGTTTCTTTAAAGAACATCTCTAAGCACTCGTACAGATACTGAAGCATTACACTGCATGGTGCATGGTTGATGTCCAGCTGTTGTTCCTAAGTGGGTTGAATGATCTTGCGAGTTGCTTTGGACAAAAGTGTCAAATGAACGTAATGTAACGTGTTCACCTGAAAACCTCGTTGTCATCATCCAGATAACTGTCAATAAACCTAACTGTCAATGGGCTTAATGACATGTTACCCCGACAACAGATGGATTTTATACCAGCTTCATATAACTCAGTTAAATCCACACGCTGTATGAGGAACGGGGGCCCTGGACAGCAGACTGTATTTGTATATTTGGAGCCAAACGCTGACAGTGAGATTGATGCTCTCTGTCAGTCTTGATGAGATCTCATTAGCAGGGAGCAGATGGGGGTGTTTGCCCTGTGTGGCATCCTACATGTTCATGTTTATCCACTGGCCTCCCTTTACAAACATCTAAACGCGTATCATAACGAACCTGCAGTAGATGCAGCCGATATGTCTGAAAGAGTGAAAAAAAAAAAAAATAGAGGTCATTATACAGTAAAAGTGTAACTGGAGCCAATTTCAGATATTCGGGGTCATGTTGCTTCCTCTTGCAACATAAAAACCCTGTGGACTGCACAGTGTATTATTATGGTCTGTAGTTTCACCTCATGAAGCAGGTAAAATTATCACTTTAGGCTGAAATCCATAACAGCTTATTTCTAGCGTTGTTCGCTCACCTCGTGGGCTTAATAACATGTGTCACCAGGTAGTGATTTAGTGTGTTTTTTGTGTCTTGATGAACTCACTCTCGTTCCTATTTAAAGAAGTTTGTTTGCCTTATATTCAGTGTATTGCTCTGTCGTAAACTCAACGTTACTTTCACTGTACATCCTCAACATCTCCCAACTGCTCCAATCAGTTCATCTGCAGCACTTTTCAAACAAAAAAGCCAAATGTCGTCTGGTTCCAGCTTTTCACATGTGAGGATTTGCTCATTGTATCATTTTGTATAATTGCAAATATCTGTGGATTTTGGACTATTTTTTTGACCTAATAATCCACTTGAAGACATGGTAACACCATTTACTAGTCGCTTAATAGTGGCATACTGGATCTTTATTAGTCATTATAAAGCACTTGTTAATGCCTTTTTCTGCATGATCATGTTCTACAACCATTGACTAAGAATTTTCCTTCAGTAACCTCCTAACTGCTGCTTATTAAAACTAAGTAAGGAAGTTGTTGTTTATAAATTACGATCTTAATGCACGGTAAAGTTTAGTTTATTTAGTTTATTTAATTTATAACAGGACAGCGTGCAGTGGCATTAATTATTCCAGAGAAATAAAAAGATGGCTGCACCAGATTTAGCAGAGAAGCTAATTTCCATCTGTAGTCCTTGACATAAAAGACAGACGTCATAAATAAATCATTATAAAGAGATATAACACTTTATAAATAGGTCTATTCTTGTACACAAACGCAAAACTACAAGTGTATTTAGTGTCCAAATAACTTTAAATTATATCTAACTCATTCTAAGGTGCGGTCTTGTTCATAAATAAATCACTACTAGTTTAGTAATACAGACGCTACTGTTAAGTGATGGTAAAAAGGGGAAGAAAACAGGTCTATATTGAGATGAAAAGGTTTTCCCAGAAGAACTAAGTCAGCACAAGTAGTTTTGTTACATAAGGACGGTTTTGTGTTTATGAAGTGTTATTAAGGGAGAATGACAATTCTTGTTATTCATGCAACAACTTCTTTACTTACCATCAATAATTAGAAGGTTACTCAGGGAAAACTGTACGTTAATGACCTAATCAGAATACGGTCATGCAGAATTACTTAGTAAGTTCTTTATAATGACTAATAAAGAGCCAATATGCTGCTAATATGCACGCTAATAAGTAAAATGTTAGATTAGATAGAAGACATTTAGTAGATTTAGATAATAAATTGACATTTTCAGCAGATTCATCAACAATGACAACAGTCATTAGTTGCATCCTTTTGGTATGTATATATATATATATATATATATATATATATATAGAATTTGTGATGTCTTTTCTGCACTTTGATCCATTATCAATATGAGATTGTTATTTTCAAAGGACTAGTGAGCAGGAATTAGGGCCATCTAGTGGTGATCTTGCAGATTACAAAGACCTTGCCTCACCTTCCCTTCCCAAGATGGTAGGAGAAAATATGGTGACCGCAAACCTTTTGAAAAACATGACGGGCAGTTTCTAGACCTAGTGTTTGGTTTTGTCTATAGGCTACTGGACGTGGTGCAGCAACATGGCAGCCTCCATGTCAGAGGACCCACGCCCTTTGTAGACATAAACAACTCATACTGAGGTGACAAAAACACAATATTTCTTATTTTCAGGTGATTATACGTTAATGAAAACATGCTTATGAACATTATGTTCCATTCCTCCTATACTCTCAATAAAAATCTCATAAATCTAACACACTGGACCTTAAAATGTGAAAATTCATACATTGCACAATATTGTAAAATGCAGATGAAAGTTGCCTTTATGGTTTCCAAATATCACTGCAGCCACTACAGTCCATCTGTCCGTCCACCCTGTGCCTGCAGTAACAGTGAGGATGCCTAATTAAAGCTTGCAGTTGAAGTTTTGACCCATATTGTGATGTATGTCCAGGAAACAAGCCCTTCCTTTTAACAGCAGGCTTAAAGCCTTCTGCTCCTAATCCAGTGATTAGTCACTACCCGCTATTGATTCAGCCTTACAGCTCTCATTAATTACACTTCACATAGAGTACACACCATTGATTCACTTCAATCACTCCCTCATCTTAAGACCTGAACATGCAAAACAACGCAGTCTTCCTAAAACCTCTGAAACCATTTCTACAATTATTTGAGCGTTTGCAATAATCCATTAATGACTAAAACATAAGCAAAGCGGCAGCTTCAGCTCACCTTTTAAATCACACCCTCCATGTCATTTCAACCGCGACGTGCAACAGATTTTCAGCGATGCAATTTGTCAACAAAACGAGCCGAAGCGCTGAGCAGCAGCCGGTAAACGTGCAGCTCACTTACATTCGCACATGTGAGTTGTTGTTCAGCTCCTCCGCTCCAAAAAAAACAAACAAAAACAACAAAACAAAACACTTCGAGACAGACAGCGCTTCAACGTTTAGATTATCTTTAACCCCCCGAGTCCTGCGAATAACAAACTCCTCACAGCGGCTGATAAATAATGATTTAATTCAGAGAGGGAGGACGAAGAGAGTATCGATGTGTTGGTGTGTTCACTGTGAGAGGGAGACCGGGACTCGCAGGGCCGTGCCAAGATTTTTCAGGGTCCAGAGTAAGTCAGCCCCAGGCCCCTGTTTCCAACTGAAAATGTGCTGTAATATCTTTAGAAATGGCTCAGAAATGTGTAGGCATAGTTTAATTTTTGTTTTTCTTTTCAAAACAATTTGCAAACACTTTAAAATTAACTTTGCAAACATGGAAAACAATGATCAAGTAAACTATAATTAAACTAAAAGAAGTAACATTAACTGATCAGTACAGTTTCCTGCAGAAAGTGCACACATGTAATTTCTGTAAGAAGCATATATGAATATGAATATACATTCATTCTGTTGCTTTGTATCTGTTTGCCATACAGGAATGCCTTTTGCTGGTATTAATTCCACCAAGCATGGCACGTCTGCGCCACGGTTCTGATTCGTTCTCCGCATGGCTGCAAGCCCCACCAGCAGAGTTTCAGCAGCGGAGCTTTTTGGCTGCCTGATTATGTTTACTTGCTGAGATTTTGTTGATAAGGTCCTCTTTCCTTGCTCTTTGTGCTTCTACCGTGGATAAGCTACGTGGTTAAATAGTTTCTTCTCTGTCTGTTTTTATGATCATGAGTCTGCACAGGGTCTTTTATTTTGAAAATTAACCTGATTCTCCCTGCCTTTTCTGTGTCTTACTTCCTGCCCGTTCGATCTGCTCTGTGCTAATTGTTGCGCCATCCGTCAAAAACAGACTCGGCGTGTATTTGAAGCAGAGCGGAGCTGAGAGCTGCTTCTGGGATGTGCCGAGGCGCTGCTGATGGAGTCACAAGCATTATGTAGAATGGCTGCGATCAGCTCCGGCTGACATAGCGCAGCCTTAACGCGACGCAGCCGTGCCTGGTGGAATTTAGCCATAAGGTTGTTGGGAGTGCAAGGGTAGGATGGCTCACAAGAGCTTTCTTTTTCTAAACAGGCTCCGTTTATTGGGCATGTATGTGCTCAAATTTTGAGCACAGGCATTCCCAAAGACTGGGCTGGGACCCACAGGTGGGTCGCAGGAGATTTATTTGGGTCACTAAATAAAATGTGTATGAAGTAGGTTAAAATGTCCTATATTGTTCCAGATGAGATAAATTTAAAAACAGTTGGGCCTGTTAACTTGCTCTATAATCATTTAAAGATAATATTAGGTGAATATTAGGTTTAAATGGATGTTTTTAGGACTTTTCATCTTTATTGTCCAGTTTAAAACATTTTTTTCAACAGTGATCAAAAAGTAATCAAATGTAATAAGTTACATTACTTTGATAAAGTAATTAAAATAGTTATATTAGTTATTTAATTTGTAACAGGGAGCTAGTGATCTGTTACATTTCAAACACTTACATTATAACAGTTACTGACAAAAAATAACATAAAAGACATAAATGTAACTTTTAAAAAAAAGTGTATGCACACTTGAATAGCTAAAGATCAATAATCAAACTAAAAAAATAATGATATATAGCTTGAATGTTGTGGTCCTGCATTGAGGAAGCCTTCTGTCTATTTAGCTACAACTGACATCTCAGGTTACCATGTCACAGCAGGTGCAGGCTATTTCTGCAGTAATTTACGAGGCAGTGCGTGGGAAAATACACTTTGCTGCAAAACATGCACTTTTCCAGCCCAATTTCCAGCGTTTATCAGAACCTGCTCAGAAAATATTATAATACAAACACAACCAACCTGATTTTCATCATAAAGTACAAGAAAAAAAAAAAGATTTGACCTGGTCTGATGTAATAATAATAATATTGCACCAGTATCAAGAAAATCACACACATTTACATGAAATTCTTGGAATTCTTGTTCTGTATTTTACATAGAAATCTTACTTATGTACACTTTTGATTGGTGTGATGACCACTGAAGCGGATCTGTCAGACAGACACCAGTGACACCAATTAGTCCCACTGGCCAATCTGGCACGCCAATGTTTCTCAGCCACAGGCATCTCCACCCTGACAGCATTGTTTGCATTGATTGTCATGCAAAGTAATTGTGATTCCCTGCTTCCCCTGTGAGTGCTTTTGTCCACGTCTAAAATCAATCCAGCCTGTGTTTCCACTACTCGCATGGGGAGACAGCGTTTCCTTTTGGAAACGACGGTTGTGAAGCTGTTAAACAAGCGTGCAACAGGATTATACAGCATACCATGGCTCTTACAACACACTCCTGTTCCTCCTGCCATTTCCTGTTGATGCTCCGCTTTCTTCCACAGTGGCTGGACTGGCCACTTAGTTTATAAAGACAGGCGATATGTCAAACTCACTTAGCACAAGAACACTTTCTGGACAAAACCCTTGAAACTGTCATCATGGGCGCCTACAGTTAAAAGTGGGGCTGCAAGAGTCATATGGCAAGAAAAATTTCAGCTGAAAGTCCCATTTTACTGCAAGAAACCATTACCAGTAAAGCTGTTCTGCACTTTCAGCAGAAAGACGTGCACAAGGGCAACGTTTTACCACATACCGCTGCTAGAAAGTAAGTACAGTTACTGTAGCTAATAATTAGCCTGATCAGCCACCGTCAGTAGACAACATATTATTAATCCATTAATCAAACCAACAGCAGTCACACCTTGTTGACCTTATCATACTTAAGCAGTTACCTAGTCGTTCTGTAGTGGTTACAAAATGTTAAAAAAAAAGGTAAATATTACGCCAAACTCCCTTTAAGAAATATGACTAACAATTTCTTACATGTCCATAAAAAAATATGACTCTAGAAACAAAAGATAAAAAGAGTCAAATGTTGAAAACTGTATATCCACATAAACTTTGTTTTTTTTAACTTTGTCACCCCCACCCTAGGTTAGCTGCACTATTTTAGAGGGAGAAGACCATGAGAATGAGCGGTGAACCACTTCAAAAATTAAGTTATTCTCACTAAAATGTTCAAACACAGAGAAATCCATAATTTATTCAAGGTAATGGTGTGTTTCCTGCTAAATGTTGCTAGCAAGTTGTTATAACTTCCAGGAAAACACCAGATACATCAGAGAGTGAGGAAGGAAGCTGGCATATAACTTGAATATTATCTCGGCCATGAACATGATTCCTGCCGGTGTCATGACTGATAGATTTTCATCACCTATAGTGGTTGAGGAAAACAACTCCCATGATCCCACGCCACTTCACGTCATCAAGCTACGTCTTTTGTCATTATTTTAATGTGACAGAGACCCCTAGCAGCAGAATCTTCCTATTATGCATTTTTTGCCATTACCAAAGTTAACTTTTAGCTAACTAACAAACAATGTACTGTTTAGTTAACTTCTTAGCTAACAAACGATGTAACCTTTTGTTACATTCTTAGCAAGCTTGCAAACAATACAATGTTTAGTTAACTTTTTAGCTAGCTCGTAAAAATGTAACATTTTCTTAACTTTTTTAGCTAACTAGCAAACAGTATAGTGTTTAGTTAACTTCTTAGCTAACAAATGATGTAAGGCTTTGTGACATTCTTAGCTAGCTAGCACACAATGTAATGTTTTGTTAAGCTTTTAGCTAGCTAGAAAAAAAGTGACAATTTGTTAACTTTTAGCTAGCTAGCAAACAATTTAGTGAGAGAGCTGGTCCTGACATTTGTTTATAATAACTGAGTAATATTATTTGCTATCTATGTACCTATCTGTCGCTCTGAAACTTGTATTAGTATTAATCTTTTCGGTATAAATCTTATGTGAATATAGTGACAGAATCACCTCTGCTGAAACAGACAAGTATCAGAAGCAGCAGATAGATAAACATCATTTCTCAGGCTCTTGACTTGCATGTCAAACTGAATCCAGAGTTAACTTTAGAGGATAGCAATACAAGTGACAACAAAATAATACTGTCTGTCTTTGTGTGCATTTCCAGACAGTTACTTTTACTGTCTGGCAGAAATGTGTCAGGAAGCTTTCAGCCAAGTGGCTTGCCTCATGTTTGTGACTAAGAGCAAAGGGGTTTATGAAGAACAGGCACGAATAGCAGCTGCAATGATTGAATCATTAGTTAGTGAATGACATAAGTGCTGTAAACTGCCCTGAGCTTTAATGAATGGTGTTCCATTTGCATACTTGGCAAAGATGATCTCTTCTAAGTCTTATATTTTTTTCTGTGGGACCTCTCCTGTAGCCAAACGCAATAATAATCTTTTATTGCACAAACGGTAATTGTTTGGAGACTTTTGTTCAGTCCAATCACAAACAGACAACTTTCCCAGATAACGTAGCATTGTCTCCTGATCTCCTGACAAATAAAGGTCAGTCAATGATTTGTCTCCGGGTTAAAAACAACACCAGATAAGCAGATAATCAGAGAAAATTGGACAAATATTAGCTTTCCAATCCCTGGTCTGCAACTTTCACAGCCGTAAAAGATTTTAGCCAATTAAGCATTAACTGCAGAGAGATAAAACGCTCAAACATCATCTTGTCACCTGTGGGTAAATTCAACTTATCTGTCCAGTGACTAAAATGACTGGGGGCTCTTCTTCAGCAGATTCTTTAGCTTCCTGCAAGTATTATTCTTCAGCACACAACTCTCAGACTGCTTATAGTGTGACTGAAAAAAAAAAATCCCCTCAATCAACGCTTCTTAAATGAGACCAATCCTAGCAGGAGTTTCACTGCCGGAGACAGTCGAGCAGCTTCACGAATAGCACGACTGTACCTGAAGAGACAACCGTGACAGCTGTCACAATTCCCCCGATTCGCCACGCTCCAGCACACTGCTCCAAAGTTTTAGAAACTCAGCGGCGAACAATTGTCAGCTTTACAGAGGCGTGCAGACTTCAGAGGACAGCTTGTATTAAAGAACGAACACAGATCGAGATTCCTTATTCACCTTGAAACTTGATAAAAAAAATTTTTTTTAAAAAGTTCAGGAGAACAGAAAACGCCACACCCTGTCAATTCTCAACTGTAATTCCACTGACAATATTTTCCTCGGCGGAGCACCAACTAAAACGACAACTTTATTTCTATTAACTTCTGCTATTTACATACTGGAAACACTGTACTTTAAAGGGATAGTACGTATTATTTGAAGTGAGGTTGTCTGATACACTTGATCGTCAGTGTATGAACTAGATGGAGGATGGCACGATCCCAGTTTGGAGAAGCAGCAGGAATATGTACTGCTGTGGACAGGGTCAGCACCAAAACATATTTTAGCCGCCTAAAACAAGGCCCACCTAAAAAATCAATATCACTAGAAGTGTATGTTAGAATTAGAATATTTTCACCACTTTACCTTCCTGTCAGACAGCCTTTGTCGACAGGAAACCGCTATTATATAGGCCGAATATCTCTCTATCCAAACCAACCAAACTCCATAGATAAAATCAATAATTTTATCTCTCAGAATACAGGAGTTGGTAGTCTACCAGTGCCTCAGTTAGTTACTTTGCTTGTGTTTTTGTGTGACTTTGATGAATCCGAACTAACCTTTTAAAATGCCGAAGTCACACAATAACACAAACAAACTAACACATCAAAGCAGCAGCAGAGCAGCAGCTCCAGTATTTTGAGAGGCAAAATGACTGATTTTGTTAATGGAGTTTGGTTGGTTTGGAGAGAGGAATATCTGACCCATATAACGGTGGGTTCTTGTGGGAAAAGACTGTCTGATGGCTGGTTAAAGTGGTGAAAATATTAAAAATGTAACATACACTTAAACTGATATAGATTTTTATACGTTTTGCTGCAGCAGTACATTACTTAGCTTCCTGCCATCTACTGTAGTACAATGATAACAGATAAATACAACCCCACTTCAAAAAATCTTAACTATCCTTTTAATACAGTCAACCTCAAAACCTTAGACAGCACTAAACAAAGGAAAGACACTGCTAAAATGAACGCCATGCATCCTCTTTTATTAGATAAAGCATATTAATAACACACCTCTAAGTAATTGAGGTAACGTTTGCATCATATTAAAGTATCTCTTAACTTTTCCATTATTTATAGCCGTCCTTTGTGTGCGTGTCATAATTACTATGTGAGTCAGGTTGAGTGCAAAGAGCTAACAACTGTTCATTCCAGTTCTGACCACCGGCCTAAATAAGTGGCCAAACCCAGCTGCAGACCAGCCTTTAACTAATGGCTCAAAACAGGTGGGCGACAACAAAGGATCCCACTGTGCTGTAATTGCTCACAAATACCTGGAGCCCCGATACCCTTCAGTCTGAACCTGTACCTCTGTGAGTCAGTCCTGTAAAACCACACGCAGCCTTTCAACGACATGTATAGTGCTGCGTTGGATGACAGATGACAGAATAAATGGTTTAATTCTGTGGATATAAGAGAATCAAGTGTTTACTATCAAATGTCTCCACAGGATATAGACATTTCATAGACTGCTAGTGCTATAAAAAGTAATGGGACTGTGAATGTACAGTATAAACTGTATGCATTGATTACACTCGTGTCTTTTTGCTGAATGGAATAATAAAAAGGGATAAAAGGAATAGTTGGGGATTACATGTATTCTCTTTCTTCCTGTGAGTTAGACAAGAAGATGGAAACCACTATCAAATCTTTCTGTTAAAGGGACCAGATTGGAGGATTTATTTAGCAGTGATCTTGAAGATTGTAAACACCTCGTTTCACCCTCTCCTTCCAAGCATGTTGGAGAAGTCATGAAAAACATGAAAGGCGCTATCCAGAGCCCGTGTTTGATTTGTCTGTTGTGGGCTACTGTAGAAACATGGTGGTGCAATGTTGCAGACTCCGTGGAAGAGGACCTGTGCCCTCTGTAGATAAAAAAACACAACAACTTTCAGGTGATTATACACTAATTAAATCATACTTATGAATATTATATTCCATTTCTGCCATGTTCTGGCAATACATCACCGTAATTTTACACACCGGACCTTTAAATATGAAACTACACAAGCTCAAGAGATGTCCATGTTTTGTCAGTTAACATTTTGAATTTGTCTTACAAAAGGCATTCCTATGTGGCTAAATGAGACTAAAAAGTTGTTAAATGTCATCATGCCAAACTTAATCTTGACGTTGAAGTCACGCGACTGTGATGTTGTTTGTTTATAGCCGAACTTGACCTTTTTCCTTCTGGCGATAGCACCGACACTTAAAAAAATCATAAAAGTTGTTGTTGTTCATTTGTGAAGATTATCTTGCTGAATAAAACGTGTAAGTATTTTAAACTTTTGTTTGCCACAGATCTTATTTTCTGCACTAATCCAAAATCAATTTAAAAAATGCCACTTTTTGTGGAGGGAACCAGAATGATGATAACTTCTGGGTTGGCCTACAAAAATACATCATCCCTGTAGCACTCCATATGAAACTACAGGCAAGATACGGTTAGCTTAGCACAAAGAAATCTTTTGGGATATAAATCACCTTAAAAGTACAAGTGGTTGCTTTTAAACTTTTGTTTTTGTTCAGACAAACACAGCATATTTGTATTTCTCACCACAGAGCCAGGCTAGCTGTTTAGCCAGCTTTATGCTAAGCTAAGCTAACTGCCTCCTGGCTGTAGCAAGAGCCTCCTCCTTTAAAAACAACAGATATGAAAATGGTTTCAGTTTACTCATCTAACTTTTGTTCACCAAGTAAACAAGTGTGTTTCAGAAATGTATTCCCTGAATGTGGTAATTTTCAAACAAAAAATGCCCTGTTGTCAAATTAATTTAGATCAGTACACAGTATACAACTTGTACCTTAAAAAACAGTGTGACAACCCAAGAAAACCTTGTGTTTACCTCATCGCACGGGTTTAACAGTGAAAAATGATCCGTTGGTCTTATTTAGGCAGACATTGCCCAAAAGGGAGTGGGCGGTAAAGTGTTAAAATATGACCTAAAAAACAAGATATTCAAAAGTGGAATACAGTTTGTGGGAGACTTGCTGTTGAAAATGTTAAGTTCTTCCAGACTTTGATTGTGCTGCTTGCCAAGTGCAGGAAGCAGCTGCTGCTGGCCCCGAAAACAATGCAGACACTGTAACTACCTTGTTTAGCTTTAAATGACAAAAATATGTGTCATAGTTCTCCCAGTGTGTGTGTGTGTGCGTGAGTGTGTGTGAACAGTGGAAGATTAAATGAATACATCAGTGTCTGTTCTCTGTTGTCTGCAAGAGTCTTCTTGTTTGCATGCAAGCAGGGGCAAGTTGAGATTCAATATTGTGTCTAATGATAGTCTTCTCAGAAGTCCACACATCATAAATACCTCCAGCAGAACAGGAAGACACTCGCAGAGCGACAAGCCGAGCTGCAGTTCGTACAGAGTGATGACGAGGATTAAAAGTGGAAAAACGAATCATCACTAGTTCCTTTTTCCTCATTCACAGAGTTTCATTCATGAGTGACATCATCTCCAGATGATCTAACCACTCTGCAAAATGCAGCTGTGCAACAAGAAGTTTGAATTAAACACATTAGTGCACGTTTAGAGAAACACATCTATCGTATTGTAGCAGAAATACGCATAAAACGCTACCGACAGGCTCTGAATAATCAAATAAAGCACTGATATTGTTACCTTGATGTGAGGATAGCAAGTCAGATAATCCATACTGAGGTAAACTATGAATCACGTGATGAACCATCTCCATGTCTCCTCCACACTCCAGAAAAGAAGATCCCTGAATGGGTGACAAAGTCCCGGCGGGTTAACTTGAGGACGGGAGTTCCTGACTGCCAGTTTTTTGGCCTGGCTCAGAATGAGTGAGTGAGCACAGCTGAGCGGGTGTGAAAGAGAAAGGGAAGGAGGGGAGGGAGGTGAGGGAGGTGAGGTTTGAAGAGGGGGTTGGGGAGTACACACACACACACACACCCACTCACTCACTCACACACCCACACATACTTCTCTTCAGCACTGTAATGGGAACAATAGAAAGATCCCTCTGAAGGCCTGGGTTTAAAAAGGCCACTGGTCTGACACGGGGCACGACCCCATAAGCAAACATGAGATGTCCCATTCACACACCAGTGCTTTGTTAACATCTGAACCACAAACTAGTCAGAAAATAATGATGTAATGTTGACTTAATGCATGTGGAATCAAATAAGAATCAAATAAGCCTTAATATGAAGCAATAAGAAGAAATGTGTTTATCTGCGCTGTGAGAAAAACTCTGTGGAGTGTTGGTGGACAAACGTAAAAAGTTTCCAAAAATTTAAAAAGCCTTTATTGGTCCACGGCTGGACAAAGTTATCAACCAAAGTAACTAATTTAAACTATCAAACAGTTTGTGCAGACTTTAATAAGTAAGTGAAACTAATGTAGACAAAGTTAGACTACAGAGAATAGTGCTCAATCAAATAAACAGTCAAACAGTTCACTGAATGACGGCAATTTAAGGAAGTGAACAATTGTTTTTGTTGTTGTTTTTTACTTTGCAACTTGTTCTTTGCAAAAAAAAAAAAGGGAGCCACACTAAGTTAGAAAAAAGAGTACCAACAAAAAACATTAAGGAAAAAATTATCTTAAAATTACTTCTTTATGCTGTTGTGTTGCATTGTGGGTAATGTAGGCACCAGGTTTTAATGGAAGAGCATAAACAACAAATGCATGGAATAAAAAATATATCTCTAAAAAAAAAAACAGTTCACTGTCCATTGTGAATTCAGCGATGATGTTAAAAATATATAATGATATTAAATAATATGATAATTGATCAAGAAATGGAGGAACATTTCCAAGATAACACAATACATTTCTTTGCAAACTAAGTAACCACAATCAGTATTTCTCATTTTCTGTTTTCTAGAATTACTGTCATTTATAGAACAAAAGATTCAGTTACATATTATTGTAAAGTGAACACTTATGTTGTTTTTGGACTGTTGAACAAAACAAACAATAAAAAGACGTGACATTAGTATTTAAGGAACTGGATTAGGCATTTTTCAAGGTTTCTGGAATTTAATGGACTAAAAATAAATACTCAATTAGTTGAAAAAAATAATCGACATCTTAGTCAATAATGAATAACAGAAAGCCGCATGACAGTGAAGTTCCAGATGGGTGGAACGTGGGTGATAATGATATGAAAATGGAAAATGTCAACAAGTAATGATTAGTTTACTATCTGACGGTTGATTATTAGTTCATTAGGAAGTTAATCTGCAACAATTTTGATAATCAAATAATTTCACTGATTTTTAAATCAACTTATCAAATGTGATGATCTTCAGGAATTATTAGAAGTTTAATATCTTTGGTTTCTGTAGGCTACTATTGATTGGTTGAATGTTAAGATGTCACCTTAGACTTGGATGTTGAGCTTTTTTCACTATTTTCAGACATTCTTCATACTAAAGGATTACAAATTTCAAAACAATCATTTTAACCGATAATGAACAAAACAAAATGGTACCAAAAATGGTATCCAAAAAGCCTATAAACCCGTCATGCTGCACAGACTCCTGGTGGACGTCTGCAGCTATATCTTCCCATGTATCTGTGGCGGGTGTCCCGTTTCACCCGACCCCCTGTAAGGTATCGCCGGCTAATTCTCTTCCTGGTGTCACGGTGGTCCTCGCCTGTCAATCGACATAATCTTTAGGCAGACACCACAACATTAGCCTCCACCTGAGTCCCCAAAGACATTGTCTGGTGGAGAACACAGACTCCATAGAGTTACTATGGCTATCCATTACCATCTGATGCTGAATGAGTAACGGAGTGAATGGGAGCAGGGGAGGTCAAAGGGGACGAGGGTTGTTTGGCTCTACTGTCCCTCTACAGGCGCCCATGGGGGAGAAGGTAATCATGGCACCAAAAAATGGAGAATAATGGCCACATCAGCTCCAAATTCTCTGTGCTGAAAGGCAAACATGATACCTTGACTACTTGAGTTGTGAACATGGACTGTATAAAAGAAGTTTATGTAGCCGCGGGGTCTGAAATGTGAAGCCAGTGTAGAATTGTATTCTTTCTAATGGCCAGCAGGGGGCAAATCCACTGGTTAAGTTCAAGTAAGGTAAGGTAAGTAAGGTTCAAGTAAGGAGAATATGCTGAATCAAATAAATAGTCAGTTATTCCTCTGACTGAAAATTAATTGACATAAATTTAGACAATTGATTAATTGTTCAAGTGATTTTTTTTGTCACATGAACAGTACAAATCCATAAAGATGTCTTGTGGCTGCAGAGGGAGGTGCACGGAAACTGATGAATTGCCTCAAGTGATGTCATTTGAGTCAGCTTGGGTCAGTCGGTTGGGTCGGAAGACTACGATTCTGAAAATGAAAACAAAAAAGTGACCTTACAAGACCTCTGTAGCCCACACCTTACCTCTGATTGAGGCTAACGGCTCAAAGCTACATTAACTGCTACTAGCATAACACACCCGAATCTTTGACTAAACTGTTAATGCTGTCGGGTTGCACGGGTAAAGTAGGCACACAGTTTTGACATTTAAATAGTTGTGAACATGTTTTAGGGTGTTGCCTATGTTTTCGTCCTTGAACTTTGACCCTTTCACCGTGTGTTTTGAATTTCATGAAAGTTAACATTTTGGTTGGCTAGAAATGTCTTGTTCAGCATTATGTTGAACTAAAAGACACTCTAAGCAGCTGGCTGTTAATTTTTTCTGGTACATTTTGTTTTAAGCCTGTTTTTTGCTAGCCAAAATTAGCATCTCGTCTTTTCCAAAGAGTTCAAGGAGTCTTACTTTTTTCTTCATAGAGTACCTGGCAACAAAAATGCTGTGTTCAATATGCTTTGTCCATAGTGTTCAAATCTGCACTCTGTGTGTGTGCTATGGGCTGAAACGTCTTTTGATGCGTGCATAAGTGCATACATGTGCGGGTGCATGAACTTGTTGTACATGTAAGAGTCCTGGATTGTGGGTTTGAAAATATGGTGACCTCAAGCTAGTGCTAGTGATGGGTGATAGCTTAGAGTTTGCTATGCTAACGGAACATCGCCCCACCAGGCTAACCTCTGTCCACAACTTGCCCCTCCCCAGGTCTACCCTCTTCTCCAAACATGGTTATTTCTGGCTCCAAAGAAACCAAGATCATGAAAATACCAAACTCGAGGCTTAAAAAACGATAGTCCACAAACCAACGGGTGACGTCACAGTGGCTACATCCACTTCTTTTATACCGTTTATGGTTCTGAGGCCACAAGTTTAGCCACAACAATGCAAATCTTTAAGTTCAAAAATCTATCTCAAAACATCCTCCTTGATAGAAACAAGTGATTCAGTTGCTGCACATTCACTCCTCTGTTCTCACACAAAGCGGAGCGAACGGCACCGGTCAAAGGCGGCTGTTGAGTAGTATGAGCGAGCAGAGTTTTAATGAGTTGTCATGAGGACAGTCGGGGAAGCGATGGGTCAGTCCGTTCATGGAGGTCACAGGGCTGTCAAAAAGCCAAGTGTCTCTGTTCTGATTTCATGCCAACTAAATAAAGAGCTATGTCTGTGTGTCCTGCCAAAGCTGCTGTAAATATACCATTATGTAAGGGGAATCAGTTTCAACTTTAGGAAAAGGAAACACGGCTCAGACTTCACTTAGAGTCCAGAGCGGCTGTTGGAACATAAGTTGACAAAATAATTATAAAGGCCAGGGACTAACACAGAGTTAAAAATGACCTGTACAGTGTCGGCTGGTGTATTTTGAAGGATTGTACCTGAACATTTGTAAGTTTGAGCCCACTTACTACAAACACACTGTCTTTCTAATAATGCTGTCTTCTTTTATCAATAACAAGAAGAAAATACAGTACATCTACGTCATGTTTACTATGATGGATTATGTATCTAAGGAGAGTTTCAAGTTTCCCAAAGTTGGTGTTCATGCTTCACTGAAATAGAAACCAGGGGCAGCCTTCAGGGCAGGACATCTGAATCAAACACTCTAAAATTAACTATGTTTTGCTTTGAAAAATGGCTGTAAGGAGTGTAGAGTACACTGTAAAAATTGACTATTTGTTTTAACTTTAAAAAAGTTGGTGTCCAGGGTGCCTTAAAATGTTAAAGACGGGACAATTTGAGGTCATGTTGCAGTAACATTTACGATGATTTATCAACTTTTTTATCTAATTAAATACCAACCTTCATCATGGTTTTCATTATTATGAAAACAAGAAAACATAACTTATCTATGCTAGGAAATCTGCTAATATGCATGTTTCTTGTACAGTACATTTATTCAATTAATTTCAAGTCAAAAGACTTTCTGAAGTTCTGAAGTGTTCTAGAAAAAAATACTAGAAATTTTAAATTTAATCAATTGAATTAAATAATATATTATATATTATATTTACATTAAGTTGATGAGAAAATTTTTTTTTTACAGTGTAATTTTTTGGTAAATGTTCTAACATACATGAAAAAACAGCCTCCCCTAAGAAAAACCAAACACACAACCAAACAACAGAATAATCTCTTAATAATTCACCTGGTTTTAAAGGTTTTAAAGCCAAAAACCGACGACGGTAAATATAAATCACAAATGACATTTATGGAAGCTCTCAGCCATTGGTATGAAACCACAAACATTCAGTTCAACCTATTTATTTCAGGGGTGACTCGCAGTATAACGTGAGATTAATTCTAGACTAATTCCAAACATCTTTAAACCATGCATGACAACACTTTGAGGTTTGTTAAAATACCAAAATCCTTACGAGTGAACCATTTAGACCACTGACAGCTCCAGCGACTACCGACTGGGGGGGGATTAATATCCCATTAAAATGTTCGGAGTGTTGAGTTTTGGTGAGTGCTGGCAGCTGTTGTCACTTGAACACTTGCACGCAATGCTGTGAGGCTGAAGCGTTACATCAGTGATACAGGCAGAATGATACTTCAGAGGAGGCTTCTGGAAAGGTGCAGCACATACGGATCCAAGAGGAAAATCTCGAGCGGCTCCACAGCAGAGCACTTTAAAGTCGACCTGACACTAGTTTTTAATGCGCTTTTAGCGTGGTAGCATCCCCATATTGTCAGAGAATTTATGTTTCATGTGCAGCCAGATGCATTTAAAGCTAACGGTTATACATTATATGTTGGGCTGCAATATATCTGACAGAATGAGTGTTTGTATTTTCATCTCTACGCTGCGTGTGCGTGTTGTAACATGCACGTGATGTTGTCTGTCTGTGTGAAACATGTAGGCATCCTTACGGC
>JAJHUR010135176.1:1256-37535 GCA_027495735.1 Lutjanus campechanus
AGTGCAGCCTCACAAAGTTAGTCTTACAAACAACCCAGAGGAAACCAAAACCAGCTACTTAATAACAATGGTGATATATTCTAACAACATGTAGAACAAACTTATGTCGTATGTATTATTTTAATTCAGTACGCTACAGGCAATACAATTTATGTTGCCTTTTAGTTGGTGGTTTGTCATTTTCAGTGTGCGCTTCCATGGGTTCTGCCATTGTTATGTGATGTCTGACGGCTGCTTCTTCATGAGCCCCTTTTCCATAGACACAGCATTGCAGGGATTTGCATCTCCATTACAACTGAGTTAACCACTCGAAGATCTGGTAACTGAAGATGAGCTTAGCTTGAGTCAAGCACTTTATTTCCTCTAAATAATTTACAAAAAGCCCCCCATTATTTTGTTGTTTAAAACCGTTTATTATGAAATGGCACAATCAGGAAATGTTGGGTTCGCTGTAAAAGCAAAAAAAGTTGAGAAAAACCCAAAAGTTCAAGGCAACTTGCTGCAGCAGATTCTTGAATTTTGAGCCCAACTCAAACTCTTACACTTTGAAAAGGTTTTTTTTTTTTTTTATCAACTACTGATCTTCTGTTGAGATGACTTAGTTTTCTTCTTTAGATAAACTTGAGTCTTTAGTTTTAGTTTTAGAAACCCTCAAAATTGTGTTTCAAAAAAGAGTAAACTCCTCCTCCTCTTGAAGTGAAAGTGAATAACGGTTAATATTTTAATATTTTCAATTAAAACCATTCACTTTTCAGGCACCCAAATGATGACAAATAAGATTCACAATTTTTGAAATACGAAAAAAAAAGTAAATTATTTAAACTAAAGATTTATGTAGGCCAAACTTTTTTTGTTTGTTTGTGTGTTTTAAAATTTAGGAGTCTGAGTGGGGTTCAAAAATCTATTGCAGTAAGTTGCCTCAAAATTTTGAGTTGTCGCTACTTTTTTATTTTTTATTTTTTGTACAACACACGCTTGTTTGAGGAGGATAAGAGGGGTCAGGTGTGATTTGGCCCAACTCCGGAGGTGGTCCATCTTGAGCATGACTCGACACAGCTCGGGACGTTGTAATAGATAATGGAAATGCAAATCAGTGCAGCACGGTTTGACTCAGTGTGGTCAAAACCGTCAATGAAGCCTCTATGAAGTAGAAGGTAGTAGTAGTAGGAACTTCGACTTCGAATGACTTTCTGTTGTACTTTTTGTCGTAGGAGGTTGGGAATTTTCGAGATCTGAGCTGGAACTCTGCATAACTCTTAAAGGCATTAAAGTGAACAAGCATATTTCCCAAAATAGCTAATTACTCTTTCAAAGCATCAGCCTGTACTCCAGACAGAGACACAGTGTGGGACCAGTCCTCTTGTCATTTGCCAATGAACAAAACTTCCCACTCGACTTTATAGCCCTTTGACAGATTAATGAGTTTTGTGTTATTATGTTGGAGATTAATTAGCTCTGCTCCATTGCAAATGAATCAGCTCGCATCATCATGCACATGTGTGAACCTTATATAACAGAGCCTCAGGTACAATAAGTTATTTGATTAGGCCAAAATACAATACAGAGTGAATGGAGATGATATTAAACATCAATAATAAATGTGTGACATGTCAGCAAACAGCTTTATTTCAGACAATCCTCTCAAACGCAGCTACATGAGGAACATTAATTATTAGTCTGAGGTCTGAATAACAATGTGGGATGTTTGGGTGTGAGATTTCCCTTTTGCACAGACTTATCTCAAGTCTGAATTGCAGTCAGTGAGACAGTGAGACTGACTTCAGTTGTTTAATCATGAATATTGTACTGTTAGCCATCTTTTAAAGTCAGATTTTGTGGATAAAAAGACCCCTGCAGCTCCTCTGTAAAACTTGAGAAACTCAGTTACACTCTGGTGCACAAGCGCTTCACACGATCAAAGCCGAGACCTCGAGCTCCAGAGAGGAAAATCTCCTCCCTGCTCACAATCCTGCAGCTTGTCAACTTTGAAGTCCCAGCGCTGGGTGTCTCGGCCTCCTTGGCTGCCACTCGAACGCGGACAGACAGTCAGAGCGGCTAAGTTTTCATGGACGATCTAATCTCAGCAGCCCTCTGAGCAGCCATGGACTTCCTCCGCTGCAAGGACGTGGCGGCGGCCTCCGTGATGCCGTGGTAGCTGTCCGTCTCCTGAGAGTCCTCGCTGTTCTGGGACTTGGTGCTGTCCTGCGAGTCGGGCTTCTGCCTGAGCGCCCGGCTCTGCTCCTCCTTCAGCTCCAGGTAGGAGCGCGAGAAGGTGTGAAAGATGGACGTGACGGGGAAGGCCATGAGGAGGATGCCGCTCAGGATGCTGCTGAGCGCCACCACCTGGCCGGGGATGCTCCTGGGCACCATGTCCCCGTACCCGACCGTGGTCATGGAGATCACAGCCCACCAGTAGCTCCCGGGGATGCTGGTGAACTCCTGCTTGGCGCCCATCTCGCTCTCGGCCAGGAACACCAGCGGCGAGAAAAGAGCCATGGCCACGCAGAGGAACAGCAGCAACAGGCCGAACTCGCGCGTACACCTCCTCACCGTCAGCCCGAGCGTCTGCAGGCCTAAAGAGTGACGCGCCAACCTCATGACGTAAAAGATCCGTAGAGCTCGCAGGACTCGGAGGACCAACCCCACCTTCTCCAGGTAGTTGTTCCCCGAACCCGCGGGCTTCTCTCCCACTGACAGAGAGTCCACGATGAGGGTGATGTAGTAGGGGAGGATGGCGACCACGTCGATGACGTTCAGAGGCGTGCGCAGGAACATACACTTGCTCTGCGTCTGAATGAAGCGCAGCAGGAACTCCAGGGAGAACCAGGCAACACACACCGTCTCCAGAACAAAGATGTTATAGCACCTCTGGGAGCACTCACCCTGCAGAGGAAAAAAAAAAAACACATAAAGACAGACATTAAAGGTTGTGTTACACCAGTAATAACACACTTCAGTGCACAAGATGAGGATATGCGAACTCCAAAAGCGCTTCAGATAAGGTTGACGTGAACACGCAGCATGAAGTCAGTAATTAAGAATCTGTTTCAAAGCCTGGTGTGTGATTTGTGGGTTTCATCATTGACAGAAGAGGTTGATGCGTTTGATCTCACAACAAAAAGGTGATTCTGTTCTTTCACAGAACAAAACACAGCGGAGACGCCGCTGAAAGATTCATGAAGTGTAAAACAAAGGCTTTGATTATCTCGTCTCGTAAACCTCACTGACTTGTTCATCAAACTTGAGTGATCAAGAGCCGAAAGCTGTAAGAGGTGCAGATGTGCACACAGTGTTACATTAGAGAAGTCTTACCAGAGTCGGTCATGGGTAAGCTTTTTCTCCATTTGTAATTTATAAAAGAACTCCAAATTTGCATATATTCAAAATATTTCTGTTTTATTATATATTTTTTATGTTATGTTATATAGATATTCTATAGAAGTACATGCACCACTTCACATTAAAACTACCATTATGATGTTTAAATGGTTTATAATTAGATTATGTAGACTTTATAAATCATTATTACTAATTCTAGACAAGTTATAACACAGCTTTCATATATCGATATGGGCTCACTATTTGGCAAGAACCAATTACAGCTTTCTACTAATTAATCTTACTAATGAGTTGAGATGCCTTAATGTAAAGTGTAAAATAATTACCATTTATTAATGATTTACTGCCACTTATAACTGGCAAAATGGCCCCTATTATAAACTGTAAAACAGTCCATGCTGAAAAAATCATGGTAAACAATATTGCCAAAGCCTTAGTATATGAATTTGATGATTTGGTATTTTAATTAGATATGCCAAGTGAAACTTTTTGACTGTTACAGATGAAAACGATCCTTTCTGACTCAGTCTGGTGTATTTTAATATACACCGTCTCTGTCAAATAAAATAATAATAAGAAGAAAACAATAATAATATTAGGATATACTGACAGTGGTTAAATGTAACTCATTAACAAATATGTGATGAAGCCGACAAGCACACATGCTGCTGATGGAGAAGAAGAAGTAAGCTTAGTGAGCAGTGAGACAACCAGATAAATGAGGGGTCACTATTTGGCACACAACAGTACTGTTGCCCATCTAATGCATTGTAACAGCTTATTAATGATTTATTAAGTGTTTACGACCTAATTATAAACATTTATAAATCATTTATAAGGGTAGTCTTATTGCCTATATTTTACTATCTCTAGGGTATATGCTATCTATCTATCTATCTATCTATCTATCTATCTATCTATCTATCTATCTATCTATCTATCTAAGCCCACACTGTGGATTCTTAAAGCTCCCACAGCTGAAATATTCTCTTTTTTAATGATAATCTATTTTTTCAAGACTGCTGAAATAGCGTTCATAAATATTTGAAAATATAATTATAAGAGATTACTTGGTTATTAAGTCAAAGTCACCCCTGGAGGAGACTTTGGAAACGCTTTTCATTTTTCTGCATTTATTTGAGTCTTATTAATGAAAAAAAAAAAAAAAAAAAAAAAAATTCTTTGCTTTATCTGTGTCAGTTCATTATGTGGGTATTTATTAGATAATGAGAATATTTGGAGACAGGCAATAAAGCAAACTTTCTTCAGACTTTAACTTTTAAATCCTTGAAATGTCGTGTAAGGCTGTGAAACAGGTATCTCTCTAAAGCATCTTGAGTCTTCTCAGACGTAGTCCCCTGTTGTATTACATGGCTCAGATATTCATGACAAGACTTTTGAGGTTGTGCAGAAACGTATGATGACATTAGCGACTCATTAGGGAAACAACTACATACGGTGGTTGTAACGGTTATCTCCAGGTGTGAATGTGCGCAAGTGTGAATATATAAGCAAACCACTGCTCTGAGCATTTGCTCAGTCAACAGCTCTGCTCCATAGAGTGGCTGCCCACAGAAAAAATAGTCCTCCTCTCAGATTGAGCCTCATGCATTTTTCAGAGGATACACTCAGTTTTTGCATGTAGCGTGGTTTTTTGCCCTTGAGACATCAAACTTACTAAGCCCATTAAGGACCATGTGAATCACTTATCGGTAATGCTGGAGCTGCAGTTTTTCACACAGCAGCAGCAGCAATAAACTGCTAAAGTCAAGGCTGAGAAATATGAGAAATTAGTCAGAATATTGAGTATATGGATCTGATGTGTTATGTTCCTTAGTAACACCATTACTGAAAGTGATCTTTTGTTTGCTCGCGGTCAGAAATCTTTACCACCCAACTTGCCACCCCATGAGTATTTCTCAATATCCATTTACTGCTGACCATGAAATTTGGCATACGGGATGCTACTGGGAAGTACTGTTTCTTTAAATACTTTTGGGGGATTTTAATGCCTTTAATGGATAGAACAGCTGAAGATATGACAGGAAATGGGGAGAGAGAGTGGGGGAATGACATGCAGCAACGGGCCGCAGACGGGACTCGATACTCATTTTTGTCATTTTCCAATACTGGTATCAGTATCGGAACAACTCTACTCGTGATGGGAATCAAGAAGCAGCTCCAGTTGAGACCAAGTTCCAAATCCAATCCATCAGGTTCGTATACCTCAAAGTTGATCATTTCCTCTCATGTCTGTATAATTTTCTGGCAGTTGCACGTTGCAAAACATAGCATCAAACTCATGAGCATACTCTGCCGGAAACTTGCAACAAGGAGTCGTGGCGCAGAAAGAAGTGTGGCTTCATTTCACTATGAAAGATGACAACAGTGCTTGCTAATGCTAATTTCAGGTAAGGATGGAAACACCAACAACACACCGAAAACGCTTCAATTCCAGGAATCCCATGCATTTGACACTTAATGTTAGCATGCTAATGTGAGCATTTAGCATGGCTGTAAACTCTTAGTATTGTTAGATTAAAGCCTCTATTTCAAGGTCCAGCGTACAAGATATAAGGGAGAAATAGGCAGAAATTGAGTATATTATTCATTATGATGTTTTATTTAGTGTATAATCACCTGAAAATAAGAATCGTTGTGTTTTTGTCACCTTAGAATGAGCCTCTTGTATCTACAGAGAGCACAGGTTGTCTTCCACAGAGGCTGAGTGTTAACAGTCTGCAAGTTCACTGCTAGATGTCACTAAATCTCACACACTGGTCCTTTAAAGAATCTATAGAATCTCCTGGACACAATTCTCAGCAGAAGCTGGTAAAAAAAAGTGCTTAAAAAGTAAAATCCTTTACATACATCACAATGTTATTGCACAGTTTTACAAGCGAGGTGCCACTGCAGTAATGGAGGCTTGTTTAAATCTCCCAAGCACGCAGATAAACTGTATCTACAGCATAGACTTTATTTAATTACACAACCTGCTTACTGTGGAATAAAAACAGAGCATGAGGACATATGGAAGCTTATTTTCTATTAGTCAGTGTCACATCAGAAAGTCGCTACTGGCTGAAGTCCACAGTTAAATGAAAATTAACAATACGGGAGTTCTCTGCCTCAGCACAGCTCCATAGCTCCCTGGCCAGCTGCTAACAAGCCTTGATACTCTTATTTTGAATTGTGAAATGATAAAATAACCATGAGGTCAACAGCGCAGCTTGGCAGGCATGGGTTTGAGGGTATTTTAAGCCAAATTGGATCAGTAATTTAAAAACAAAAAACACTTTTTGTTCATATTCTCCCTTTCTAGAATGCCAAAAACATTTGGATAGATTATAGAGGCAGAAATGCTTTGCTGAATATTATTATATTTAGTCAAACAGCCTCTCTGTTCAGTTGGAGGTAAAATATCTGCTCTCCCGTACAGTCCAGATCTCATACTGTCAGAATCATATTTTCTGTTTCTTTTGGAAATGTTGTGATACCATTTTTTCCTTCTGATACCTGAACTCTGCATATTAACAATGCGTAAAAATATTAGAATAGAATAGAAAAATACTTAATTGTCTACCCTTTGTGTGCAAAAGGCAGATAATTGTCTTTGTTTACAAGAGCAGTACATTAAAACACAACTTATCACATCAAGACAGGACCAATTAAAATAAATTTGCATGGAAACACAATAGAAACTACACTAAAAGGAGCAGCAGGTACTTGATGGTGAGGACTGAGTTGGGCTTACACTAAGAGAGTAGCGGTGTAACATTAGCAGTTGTTCTGTGTTGCTTACGTTGGTCTAATCTGTACATGTTTACTTAAATTAGATGTTGAGTTCTTTATTTTGAAATGTATTATATAATTGGAATCCTGCTAATAATCCCTGTTTTTTACAAAATGTATCTGTAATCTGATTACGTCCTTTTTTTTCTGTAGCTGTAATGGAATACAGCTACCTCTTTCTCTATCCTAATTATGTAATCCTGTTACATGTACTCCTCAAGCGTGTGTACTGCCCTAATCCTTAAAGAAACTATACTATACTTATAACAGTATTCTTCAAAAAAAAAAGTCTGATTAAAAGAAATTCATTTGTAATTTTTCATGAAAATATATTGCCTTTTCACTAGAGTAAGAAAAAGCTGGATCCAGGTGCATAGACTCACTTACTCACTGCTCGAGCATTTTACACTGTAAAAACAAAGTTCAGAAAACTTAAAATTTCAAGGTAACTTACTGCCGTGGGGTTTTGAGTTCTGAGCCCAACTCAAACCTTAACTTTTGAAAAAGTTTTAGCAACTATTCATTTACTTTTCTTCTTTAGATAACCTTGAATCTTTGAGTGTTAGAAACTTTAAAAAAAAATGTATTATTGAGCAAACCCACTGAAGTGAAAGTGGATGATGGTTAATATTTAAATTTCTTCAATTAAACCATTTAATTTTCAGGCACCAGAATAATGATAAGTTTCACAGCTCAATGTGAAAATTCTCATTATATTGGTGCCTCGAAGATTTTTGAACAAAGAAAAGTAAATTACCTCAACTAAAGATTATAGGGGTAAAAACTTTTTTTTTTTAGTTTATTTCAAAATTTAAAGCTTGAATTGGGCTCTCCTTTTCTTTAAAGGGTGCTGTAACAGTTTGCCCATGAAATTACAGTAGACAACTGGCAGCAGGGTTCCCATTATTTCTACAGCTTCGCTACTGTAATGGACAGTTTTTTCAGTAGAATATGATATTTACAGTGAAATACTCTAACTATCATGTCAGTAATACACCATATTTCTACAGTTTTGCTTTTGTAATCTGCATTAACACTTTCTAACTATATGACATTTTCTTCATATCAATAAAAATAACTACATTGCAGACATATGCTGTAAATAACTATTTGTTTTTATTTTAATGAACCAGTAGCCTACAGTTAATGTTTGTTCTCATTTTTGTCAAAATCAAAGATCAAAATTTACAGTATTTGGCTGTATTTTGGAAGAACAGTACATTACTGTTAGAACTTGCCTGTGTTTTTACAGCAATTTATTACAGTGTGTGTATCACTGGAATTTTCTAGTACTGGTATTGGAACAACCCTAGTTTCTTTCTCTAACCCCTCATACAGTTGATGTCTGAGTTGTAATCCACCTGTGAGTCCTCATGCTCCTGTGGCAGACCTTTCAGGGATGTACAAAAGTATTTTTGTTTTACCAGTTTCCCAAAAATACTGTGAGATTAAAGCGCTGCGGCACAATTTCGAAGCTCTGCTGATTCAAATTTGAGCTGAAATCCACCCTCTAACCACATGCTGCCATTTCACATCCAAAGTAATAAGAGTCTGGAGCCAAAACAAATAAATGTGCTGCTGTCCAAATCCTTCAGGAGCTCACTCATTTTCACATGCTAACCAGTACGTATCACACTTCCTCTGTCACTCTGCTCCTCGGCGTCCACGAGGGAGTCTGTCTGCTTGTGACACATTTGCAACTGATACCGTCCCTTTCCTTGAATTTGACCAGCGTGTTTGGATTGTTCTCTGCCAGAGGCTTTCTGGCTGAGTGCATTTTCCACTCCCTCCTGCCCGTTCTCCATCTCCACGCTGAAAAGCCTCTCATGTATGCGCAGAGGATCAAATTAAGAGCACACAATTATCCGTCTCAGCGATCAGGGGACTTTGACCCCGTCACAGCTGAAGACAGGCACGTAAACCAAACAATGCGAGGAGCGACGGCTCACCTCTGATCGCCGCAGATAGCTTGGAGTGGGTGTGATGCACAACCAGGCGCGCTTCAAGTGGCTGTGTCTTCGACACACCCTTTCTTTTAATGGATTTATTAACCACTCTCATTTGTTCACCTCACTGGGCCCTGCTGTGTGTACTGAGTGTCTGTGTGTTTGTTCTGCCAGCCAGATTGAGTTTCAACTCTTCCCCCTTCTCTTCCAGAAACCATCTTAAAATGCTTCTGCACAAAGTAAGAATCTTGTTACCGAACAATTACGTGGTTGTGTGTGTGAATCCTCAGGATTTTGAGGTCAAGTGAGTACGACTTCCATTCCTGAGAAGAGATGCTTTACGATAGTTTTACTACAAACACGAAATCTAGGCTTCATGTTTAGCCTTGGTTTTTAATATTTAAATACAATGTGCAAAAGCAACATTTGTTTTGAAAAGTTTGCCTTATTTTGCGGTCGACACAATTGGATGCTCTCACACACATGAAGCAATCAGCTGCCGGGCAAGTTGTGTTCAGTCATAAATGTTTAAAGAGACTGAAACCAGTTACAGTACATGCTGTATGAAAAGGGCTCTATCACCAACAGTTGGTGCAGAAGATAAAGTAAATGGGTATACTGTAGAAATGAAAAGGCTCACTTTTAACGTGCTTCATTTCTGCTTCTCACACGCTTTACACAAAGACACCAATTCATCCATGCATGGATCAGTAGCTCTGATGGTTCATGCTGAAACATGGAGCAACAGCATACATAATAACAGGGCACGAGCATTACTGCCAAACTGACAAATGAGAACTTGTAGCAGTTCAAAAACAGAATACTGAAATAAATGGATAGATTTTACTGTTATACACTTTATAAGATGCAAGACAAGATGTAGGCAATTTTGGACAATTTTGTAGATACCATACAAAATTTATGTTGACCAGCAAAACCAATCAGTTGCTACCATGAAGCCATTTCCATGTAAAGATCCAAAAATGCGATGGATTGTAACTTTGGTTAGCCTCATTCGATGCTAATTTCTGCCCCCTGTGGCTAGAGAGAAGAAAACACCCACTGGAACTACAAACTGCGGTCTTACACATAGGCCTTTTTCACACATGTAATTTGGAACCGTTCTGATCACAGATAAATTGGTTCTGAACCCAAAAAAGTTGGTTCCTAGCTTGAACCAAAAAATAGCCAGGTTTTCCTTGGGAACCAAAGTTGGCGTGTCATATTCTACAGGTCGTCGTGCATCGTGTAACGCTCACTGTTGATGACTTCCTTGACTACAGTGGTTCTGCTCAAAACTGGTGGGAACACGGGTTGGTTTTTACTAAATAGCAACAAAGTTCCACAAGTCTTGGAATCCAAGAACCAGAGCTCACCAGACAGGGATTTGAACTGAAGCATGACGTTCACTCATTCACTGCAGTGAGAGGGATGTCAGACAAACAAATTTTGTTTGCCTTTATCATGGGACTATATAATGGGTGCAGCCAGCTGGGTCAAATGGCAAAGCACTGTTCCAAGTAAGTTATTAAAGGGACAGTTCACCCCAAAAAATCAAAAATACACATTTTCCCCTGGCCTGTAGTGCTATTTATCAATTTAGATTGTTTTGGTGCGAGTTGCAGAGTTTTGGAGATATCAGCTATATGGAATAAGTCCTGTGCTGCTCCAAGCACCAAAAAATGCATTTGAAAAATTCAAAACCAGTGTCTCTTTCCAAAAATCATGACCCAGTTACTCAAGATAATTTGAAGACCTTATTGTGAGCAGTTTTTCTGTAAGAACTGTTTTCTCTCTATTAGCAAGAAAGCAGTTCCGGTAGATTCTACCTGCAGAAAGAAAGTAGTTCCTACATGAAATCCTAGCGTGCAATAGTCCATTTTCTACCCTCTCTTCTCCCCCCTCTGTCTCTCTCTCTCTCTCTCTCATAAACACAGGCCACAGCAGAGCTGTGCATCCCAGCACTGGTGTCACTCACGCTGTCTGTGTTTTGTTGGTTCACGTCCAGCTCACACTGAAGCTGCTGTCTCTCTCTGTCAGAGAGATGGTGGTTTAACAGACGATGGAGGCATAGGGTGGGAAAGGAGTCCAGGGCGGTCTGTTTGTCAGAGACACAGAGAGGGAGAAGCGGCAGGCGCGCATGGATCCACCTATAGAAGCAGCAACTTCAGCGCGAGCTTGACACAGACCGACAAAACACCGGCTGCACAAATATACATATATAAAAATTTGTGAATAGTTGAATACAAACTTTGCCATTTGAATACCATGGCAACAAACCTGGCTTCGAAGCATTCAGTGCAGCCCAACCATTTTTATTTTGCATGCTAGCATTTGCTAATGAGCATTGAACATAAAGTACAGCGGAGGCACTGGGAATGTGCGTCATTGTGCAAATGATGTTTTGTATGAGCCGTATTTGAAATTTGACAAACTGAAGTTTAACCTGATGATGACATCAGATTTACGGATAACCAATGGGAGACCTTCGCAATCCATCCAATGTTTGTTGAGATATTTTACTTTGGACCAAAGCGGTGGACAGTCTGAAAACCGGGGACCACGTTCCTTGTCAGAATTTTACTATGAATATGACTCTCATTACCATCACCATGGTGCGTAAGGCACTAATTGTGCACAGCTATAACATATCTGTAACATTAATGAGTACAGGCAGAATTCCAGTCATTAATGGACTGGCTGCAGTTTAAGTGAATTGGTAACTCTACACAGCCCATGTAGGCAATATATTTGTCTGTCTATTTATAGCCCTGTAAAAGACTGACGACCTGTCCATGGCGTACCCTGCCACTCACCCAGTGCATGCTGGGATAGGCTGCTGTCCCCCACAGTTAACGATGTATTCAATAACCATTAGTGCTTATTTAACCTGCTACTTTTCCCCCATCAGCACAGCACAGGTCCTGGTGTCTGTCTACTGCACGTCTAAACACTGTCAGTCAATTACATTTTTCTGTCCTCGTTTTAATTCTTCTGCCACAACCTTAAAATGACTTTTATTCATTTTTAAAATGTGTGATATTGAATGTTGGATTTGGGATTCTTGCAAATAACTAGAATGCCTGGGAAAGCGGAAACAGCGAATCAGAAGGGCAGGATGGGGCAGAGAAATCTGTCTCAGGGATATGGAAGCTCTCTCTAGCACAAATTATAACAAATAACACTGGTGTACCCGCTAAGTTAATAGCTTAATGACCTGCTGTGTGTGTAATCATCACCTCAAAATGACCAAATAATAATATGTGATCAGTCATTCCTCCACTCGGCTGTCGTAGGTTGGGGGTTAGTGAATTTCCTCAGTAATTCTGTGTGTTTGCGTGTGTGATTAGGATGCAGAATATTGATTAACAGGCAAAGTGTTCTGCCTCAACCCAGATTCAATAATTATATAATCAGGATTACTCTGTCTGGAACTTTTTGAAGATTTTAATAAATATCATCTTTGGCAAGTAGAAGAGGTCTAATCCACCTCCGCCGTGGAGATTGATCAAATTTTTTAAATCATTTAGGAAATTTATTTACTTTTCAATAGCCTGAAAACACTGCTATAACTCACACACACTGCTTGGCCTTCACCCAAGCAGTTTTGTTGCTTGTCAATATGTATTTATTACAGTCGATTCTGTGGGGAGGGCAGGGGAACTTTATGGCCGATGCTTTCTATTCTGTACTGGGCAAAAATATTTCTTTTCATTCCTTTCAACCTGCAGTCCAGAAGCTTTCGGAATACATATATCTGCTCCTGAAGATCCCACTGTAAAAGACACTTATACACATTCACAGTCTTTACTGCCTCAGACCACTGCGCTGCTTACAGAGGTGACCAGGTTCGTTACTCAAGTAGAAATATAGATATTTGTGTAAAAAGGAAGTACTGATTGTAATTTACTCAAGTAAAAGTTAAAAAGTACAGGCTCTGGAATGTATTCAAAGCATAAAAGTAAAAAGTAGCCCTCTGAACCTAGCTGAGTCTTGTTTGCTTGTCGTTTTTGTTTTTTATGTCGTTTTTGTCTTGTTATATTCAGGGGTGGAAGTAACTAATTACAAATACTCAAATTACTGTAATTAAGTAGTTTTTTTGGGGTACTTGGGGTAATTGTTGTTAAGAATTTAACTAATTAAAAATATATTTATGGACATTTATATTATATTTTGATATTGTTTTGTCTGGCAGAGCCGTTTGCTGAATGAGTAAAATTAATCTTGGACTTAAAATGTGGGAAAAAATTACCCCTGAAAAAAATGAAAATGAGGAAAAAACATGCTTTGTATCCTATAAATTATTAATGATTAAACGATTGTTAGCATTTTCGACTATTAGTTCAGGAAAATGCACAAAAATTTCAACCCTAGTTTGGAGAGGTGACTGTGACATCAACGTTGAAAGTAAATACTCTGAGTAGTTTTTGCAACAACTTCTTTATACTTTTACTTCAGTATATTTCTAACACCAGTACTTGTAATTGGGTAATATTTTAGCAATGTAACAGTACTTGTACTTGAGTACAGATTTTCAGTACTCTTCCCATGACTGGTTATATCTTTTATGTCGTTTTCTTCTTGCTACATCTTTTGCGTCATTTCCATCCTGTTAGATCTGTCGAGTTTGACATGCACTGATGGATACACCAAGGAAGAAAAAATCTGTCTGCAAAATAAATACTCAAGTAAAGTACAGATACCTGATACCTATTTAAGTACAGTAATAAAGTATTTGTACTTTGTAACTTCCACCTCTGTCTACTAATACGTCATTACCTAATGTCTTGCACTGTGTATTTTCACTTCTGGACACATTAATACTTTGTCACGTCTGCACACCTGATAATGGTATAGCTGCATAGCTGGCCATCCACTTCAGCCTGCAACAATAGGAACACTGTGTCTTTACCCATACAGCCATGTACTGTTATGTATATCCTGTCCCCTGCTGCTGTGACAATCCAAATTCCCCACGGGGGTCATTACAGTTTCTTCTGATCTAGCCTAATCTAAGCACGATTGATATTGATGACTATTGCCTGGCAAAAGTACACTCTCACTTCCTCTATCTGCCCTCTGTGTTAAAAGACACCGCTGTAATTGATCAGCCTGGTCTCTTCAGTCAGCATATACAAAATGACACAGAAGGGTGCTGTTCCAGTGGGTCAGGGGGAGAGGAAGAAGTCACGGAACGTAACAAAAATCCACAGTCCCTGGAGCAAACTGGGCAACTTCGCCTATAGGTGGTAGCTGTTAAAACTAAGCAAAATCAAACAACTGTCATCACAAACAAGGCGTTATTTATTTACATTATTAATCAAATCGCCCACAAAAATCACTCAAAATCAGCAAGGAGAGGTGCGTAGAAACAGCTGTTTATGATTTGCAGCTTTTTCTCTCATTGACTGCCCCCTAACTTCGCTCATTTTCCTTCTGTCTATGGATTCCGCACAGTGGGGGGAAATGGAATTAGGGCTAAAAGTTCTATTTAGAACCACCAAAACCGAACATGTTCTCTTAATTTATTGATCTTCTTCGCTTATGCACAGCGCCGGACCTACACGAATATCCTGCTACAAAACAATGCTTTCTCCAAACATGGGCAGTTCGCAGATTGATTTTTAAGAGCTTGAAGATCAAATCATCACTAAAGCGTGTGGAGTTACAAAGGAGGTACCAGATCCAATCAAACAGGTGCCGATCCCAGATCATATTCCGCAATTTACCCCTTTGCATATGCCAATGTCCAATTCTGCATGCAATCCGTCCCATTAAATGGAGAGCACATCCATAGTCAGGTGACTGCCGTCATCCATAGTCAGGTGACTGCCGTCATCCATAGTCAGGTGACTGCCGTCATCCATAGTCAGGTGAGCTGTGTTGTCATGAAAACAACAATAAAACACATAAGATTGCGAAACAGTCACAGTTTGGTTAGGTTTAGACAACAAGACGAAAAGATCACAGTTTGGGTTTAATAAGTACGTTAAGTTATGTCACTTACATAAATCTGCTACATCCACCAATGGACGTATATTGAAACAAGTCCATGTTGACTTTTGGTTTGACACAGGACACGGATAGACTCATTTACGTACGAAAATTGATACGTTCATTTCAAACGATGGAACTGTCACTGCCCACGTTGGCATGGATGTTAACCAACACATCCACTAGAGGGCACACGCATGGTATTTGGACGCATCTGCTCTTCTCTGAAGTTAATGGGAAGGATTGGTGGATCACCTGCAATTTGATGGTATAAAGTCGTTTTATTGGTACACATTTTGAAGAGACCGGGCTGATCTGGTGAACAGCAGCAGACAGAAAAAGTCAATTAGTAAAAGTGGTCCAGTTAACATCTATTTTTGCTTCTTTACCACTTACATTTGTGCAGTGCGTCTGGTTTATTGTGATTTAGCAAGAAGTCAGTCAACTCATTTGTTCGGAACGGCTCTTACACCGGTGTTTCAACACAAAGCCATTACAGGCAGACTTTATTTGCATTAACATTTATGAGCAAGGCTAATGTAAGTCAATTGGGCTGAAAATGATTGCCTTGAAATATAGATATATATTTGAGTGATATTCCACTCAAGCATAACATTTGAACACAACTCGAAAGCTCAGTCTCCCGGGACTCCAAATCCTCTCCGTGTTCTGATTAGATTTCGGCAGAACTGTACCCTCACATCCCCGGAGAACCATCACTCATGTTCTCCACACAGCAGAATGCTTCCTTTGTGGTCACAGTGGAAGATATATTTTTAAAATATCGGGTATTACTGGACATTGTTTCAGTTAATGGCAGACAGACTACTCTAGCGGCAAATGTTTACTAATGCAAATGCTTCTATGGTAACAGGAAAAGGATTTTCTAATACTTAAAGTCAATGGGGCTCCCTCTTCATGTGTTGAGAGGCTGTTCAGCTGGGTGTGCTTGCAGCTCCACAGGGAGGAGCAATTAGAACAAGCACAGCTGAAGCATTTTTCTGTTAGCAGTAAGTAACCACAGGATTGGAGAAATACATGATTTATCCCCTTTTACTCTCTATTCTGTAAGTTCTCAATTCATTCTGTCTCCAAATGACAATTATGCACCGTTCTGCTAAATAATACGCAGGAAAGTTAGATACCCATGGTGGTAAAACCTTGAGCGCCAGCGGGTGTTAAAACCATTTCAAAAGGGGATTTCAGCAAAGCAGCAGTAGGGTATTGTAATGAGAGTACTATTAGTCTTTAAAGTGATATTCCTCCGCTGAATAATAGTCCACTCAATATGTACTCACCACTATGCCGATGTGAGGATGGGTGAAGATTTTCATTTCACAAAACAATCCTGGAGTTTCAGCAGAAAACAGGGTTGCAGCTAATGGCAGTGATTGGAGACCAAATGTAAACGTTAAAAAAAAAAACACAAAACAAACACAAAATGTCTCCATCCTGCTTGCATGGTGTAATCCAAGTGTCCGCGAGCCGCGACATTAAAACTTAAACCACAAAAGACGCCATTTACGCCATGTTTTTAGCCAAAATGTCAACCATAGCACATAGCAGGTAGCATGTAAACATGGCGTCGATCTCGTGATATTTTCACACGTGCATCCATTAAGAGACATACAAAGTCTCGTGAGATTACACCACTCGAGCACAATCCCCTCCAAACAGCCATTCATTGCAGCTTCATATTAGCTCCGTTATCACTAATTTACTGGTCTTCAGACAGCTCAGCCCAAATATAGTTTTTGGTGGACTTCATGGGTTTGTTTTTGAACAAACGAAACATATTTTAGAATCAACATCATGAAACTTAAATGAATGAATAAACCAAAAATTATGCTAAAATGATGTTACACTGCAGTTGGGCAACTTTGACAGAGTCTGTTTTTATTGACATTATCTGCTCGTTAGCTTTTTGTAAAGTGGCATAATAAGATTTACAGCAGCTGCTTAAAGACCCATTTCTTTATTGTATCATATTTCCATACAAATATGTCGGGACTCGTCCTATCTCTGTACGTCATCTATCACTTTTTGAAACGGAGAGTAGAGAAGGTAAAGACGATGCTAAAGTTCTCGCATAAAAACATAAATATTCCCGTGTGGATTTACAGTTTGTACTTGGAAAGAAACCGCTCCTCGACTCACCCCGAAATTATTCACAGAACGCTGAATGAGAAACACAAATCTTCTCCACCATGATGGATTGCACATTTCTCTGAGTATGAACAGCAGTATTTCTAACTCACAGTCAGGAGGAATGAATGATGTGCACCTCCTATTTTCAGCATAGACTGAGACAAAATTCTCTCTATTTTCCCACAGCATTTGCACATATTTCTCTTCCACCTGTGCACACCCTGTGAGCTCTGGCTCCCCGTTCCCCTGTGATGATATATGGCTGGGGTAGGGGTGTACTTTAAAGTGGCTGGGATTTACATCAGAATGGAGTGTATAGGGCTCTGAGGCATGAGCCGAGTCACTGAAAGGTTAGATCCACAGCCGGGGCTCTCGCAGGAGATAAATGGGACGAGAACACAGTTTTCAAAGATGCTTATGTGAACAGAGTAAGCAATTCTGAGGGAAGAAATTGACAAAACACTTGAGATGTTTAATCCCCTATTCATCCCGAAAGTGTGGAAGAGGGACCATGAAATGTGAAATGCAATATGGCTTCATTTTTTTTTCTTTTTGCTTGTGTGTGTGTGTGTGTGTGTGTGTGAGGGAGAGGGGGGGGTTGTATAAAAAGGTCTCCCAGCCACTGAATGCCTCTCTAAGAGCCACATTAGATTAGACAGCCAGGCTAAGTGCTTTCCATAGCAGGCGGCTCCTTAAAAACTTCTGGTTTCTGCCTGAACTCGCTCCAGCTCGAGTGACCAAGTGCATAAAGATGCCTGCTTCCTGGGTTTATGTTGCATCGCCCTCCCTGCTTTACTGTGCAATTTAATTTGGGCCAGAATCCACAAGTCTGACGGCTTCATAACATGATTTCATTTACTGGAAAATAAAAATGTTGAGAAGCTTTGTGTGTCTTACATGTCTATGTGTATGTGAAGGGGGTCACTCATGGTGTTGGACCTACAGAGGACTAGCCATCACCTACAGTAACTCAGCTGGTCCCCTAAAAGCACTTAAGCACCTTTCAGCTCACTGTTTTGGTGTTTTGGTTCATTCTCCTTGCTCTCATAGCATTGAAAAAGTGGTACAGTCCAAGCCAAGTATTATGGTCTTTGGTCTTTCTACTACGGTATAGAAAGTTGGCAATATTGGTGGTCCAACAGTTTTTCCACATCCCAGCAGCCGTGTAATGTAGCCCAATACTGTCACTGTCTACAGATCAGTGGGGAGGCTTTACTCTGTCACATGTCCATAGGCGCTGACTTTAGTTGAACATTGGAGGGTCAAAAAATGTCAGCCTATATAACGTTAAGGTGTGATGTGTGAGGGGTAGGGATTAATATTTTCCCAAAATTGACACATTTTCTATCCTGGGAACAGAGGAACACTATCCCAATGTGTGTGGTTTCCAAACCTGATCACTTTAGTGTTTCATCTGGTGGTATTGATAATTATTATTGAGGCACAAGAACATCATTTCAACATTAATCAACATTATAACGAACATAATATAAACTGTGCGCGCTGTGTGCAGCTTGACCTTCGCTACAGCTGCATACGAGGGTGAAACGCCAAGTTGAAACGTCAGTCCAGCGCATTTTATCCCTCCAGCGCAGCGCACAATTTACATCTTCCTTGTTTAATATTTTGAAGTATTTCCACACAAAGCTGGTGTCAGACATCATGTTGTGTGTCTAATTCAGATGGTAGAGCAAAACGTTACTGTTTTAAGTGCATTAACAATCAGAGATGTTTGAATTCATTGCACTTTGTGATTGTTAACTAATTAATTAAAGCGCTCTGTGTGCTCATCAGGTAACACGAGAGCAACAAAACACACACTACCCCGCATGAAAATTAGATCTTGAGAGTAATATTTGTAGCACATGGTATGACTTTATTTTCCTTTCCTGTCAAATGCTATTTACATTTATTAGTGTATGGCTACTTTACAACTGCACTTTTTCCTGCTGTGCCTCAAGATTGGGGGGGGCCGCTGAGTTTAAATATATTAGGGTCAGTTTGGAAACTGATGACTTTACCGTGTTCCGTGTGGCCTCTGCTGTTTCATTCTCTCACTCACAGTGGTCTTGGTCGCCTAAAAAGCACTTTCAATCTATTACTGATGTATTTTAAGTAAACCAATGTGCCATTTTAGGACAACTCAGGAGAATATCATCCAGAGCTGGACACAAATTTATCGCAAATTTTAACCAAATTATGAGTCAATCAACAAAGGAACATTTAAATAATGCTTGATCCATCCACTGTCACCATGCTATTGCTTGGAAGGAGAGAGAAACGCCGCACACTCAGCTCCAAATGCACAGGATTTATTAGACAACGTTTCGGCCAGCACAGGGCCTTTGTCAAGTCATGAGTGAAATGCCAGGAGAAGTGGCTGATGAAGCCTTCTGTGAGCAGATGCACACCTGATGTGTGTCAGCCACTAATCACAGGTCACATGCAAGCTTGGCTAGAAAGAAAAAAATCTTTTTACATAGGAGTGTTCTAAATACAAGAAGAAAACATTTTATAAAATGAATCAACTCAAATTAATGGAGGATTTAAAATATAGATCCGATCCAGCTTTTTGCTAATGATGCCTCTACTGGCTGATGTGCAGCGGATCTGCTCTTATTCTTGTAAATATAAATTATCCATATTGTGTCTTCTCTCTGAACACCCTATATCTAATGTGTTTACTTGATATTGTAAAAAAAATGTATATTAGATATGATCTGTTGAGAATGCTTAAACATGTATTGTTTTCTAAATAGGATCTATAGATGCATTCATTTATATTTTTATTTTTGCTTTTTTCCCCCTTATCCCTCAGATTGTTGTTGTCATTTCATTATCATTGTTTTTTTCATTTTATAAAATGTTTTCTTCTTGTATTTAGAACACTCCTATGTAAAAAGATTTTTTTCTTTCTAGCCAAGCTTGCATGTGACCTGCGATTAGTGGCTGGTGATTAGTGGCTGACACACATCAGGTGTGCATCTGCTCACAGAAGCCTTCATCAGCCACTTCTCCTGGCATTTCATTCATGACTTGACAAAGGCCCTGTGCTGGCCGAAACGTTGTCTAATAAATCCTGTGCATTTGGAGCTGAGTGTGCGGCGTTTCTCTCTCCTTCCTAGTATGTTCCATCGCCAGCACCTCTGAAAAGTTACGGTGTGCGTTTTCTTCTCATCTCAAGGTGGCACCAGTTCTCCAGTCAGAAAACCATTATAATATTTTATATTATTGTGAGGAAGGTTCCATCAGACGGAACAATCGTGGATGTATTACAGAGCTATGGGGGTGATGAGGAGAGCGGAAACAGCTGATCAGTGATGTGAGTTCAATGTTTGCTACATTAAGCACTCTTTTTCAAAGAAGAAAAAAAAAACACCACAAAAACTTAACTTTCCATCAACCTTTTCTGTGTAAATAAGCGGCTGTTTGCCAACATGTTAGCCATAACAACTTAAAAAGTGATTTTATGTCAGAGTTTTTTTCAAAGCTTGTTTCGATATCCCCAAACTGGCCAAAAAAATAAATAAATAAATAAATCCGTTATTCCAGGTTTAAATACGCTAATGTAATTCATGTCATTAAAATGCTCTAAGTAAGTGTATTAGTCAAATCAGGAGCTTTAAAATGCAAATTTAGTGGTATTTAAAAGCTAACAAGTCAAGACTGAGGTAGGTTTAGTATAATAAGGCAGTGTGACTAACATGGAGAACTGCTGCTTGCATGCTGCCAGACTGGAGACATAACTGAAGCCTGAAAAACATTATACATAACAAATACACAATATATTATAATATCGAAATGGGTATCTGAGGAAATGATCATTTCATTAGTTTCATTAGCATAGGGAGGATCTGTGCAGATGTAAATGGCTGGCTATCAAAGCTAATGGATATTAGGAAGCTGTGTAATGGAGGAGGATGAGTGGGCGGACTCGACTGAAAGAGATGTGGTAATTAGCGAAGGCAATTCACCAAGTTGAGCTGGATTCAGGAAAAGTGTTCAGCTAGTGAAATGCTTTGCTTGACATTAGAATGAATGGGGACAATACAGGAAGCAAAGCCCACTCACAGAGCACATACATAAGTTTTCAGAGCAAGGCCAAACTTTCCTCCTAACATGGTAATGAGAAGAGGAGACGCTCCGCAGCCAATTCTTCCTGACACCTCGGGACACACCGTGACTGCAGTGCTGAGAACATATTGGTAAGGAATCACGGGGTGCGATCACACCTGTGAGAAGGTTTGCTGTCTCTCTTTTTTTGTGATCGATATTCATTTTTCCGCATGCAGATCAATTACCAGCTACCCAGAGGTTGTAAACAAAAGTGCACTCACAATACTTTTAGAACAAAGTAATGGTTTTTAGTAATGTGCCACCTCCTATTAACAGACTTTGTTATTTTGTTCTAATTTACTGTCTGAAGTGTCTGTAGCCTAAATGGCTGGGTGATTTATTGAATATATTTATATTCGTATATCAATTAATGTGCAACGCAGTATAAAAGTTACTGAAAGGCAGTGTTTAATCACAGCTGGTCCAGACTGTAATACTAGCTAGTTAGCAGTTACAAGTCATTATGATTTTTTTTCCACCATCACAAGAGAAGTCATCTGATTGTGCACTCTACCCACTGGTTCTTGCTGTGCACCTCCAAAAAATGTTTGGGTTTTAGGTTTTTTTGACTCATAGCTGCTAGCTGGAGACTCACACAGGTTAATCACTAGTCCAGCTTCCTTAAAGGGGAAGGCTCAGTCAGAAACACACAGGTGCAGTGAGTGGATGGCTGTGGGTGTACTAAGTAATGGCGGAAGAAGTATTAAGGTCTATTACTTTGTAGGTCTGTTGCAAAAACCACAATATGGAAATGCTGCGCTATTGACAAGCCAACCACAGGGGGATGGCAAGCAGCATTTCTTTGTGTGTCAAATGAATTAATCAGTGCTTTAAGAAATTCAACAAGCAATACAAGGGCCAGCAACAGTTAAAGACAGATCGATGCCGGCTGTCTGTGACCCGAGTTCAAACTTGGAAGTTCTAAGTTTTGCCATCTTTTATGTTTGCTTATGTTTTACTGTTTATTTTGTAGATTAATCTTTTGAACTCAGCGTCGGTGTGTTGCGCAGCCAATGTGGCCACTCCCAGGCTGAGGTGATGTCCTGGACTAATGTTGTACTATTGTGGGACAGTCAAGAGAAACTGTGGGACCTTTAAACGTCATTTGAAGCCAACTAAATAACGAGAGTAATAGATCGGATGCTGGTTACCTTTACTGTTATATGGAAGCCGTCCGGTTCTGCTCTGTGAACCTTGTCACTGGTGTGTGTGTGTGTGTGTCTGTGTTACTGACAGATTTACCAGATAGAAATGCCCTGACATGGTCAAAGTGCAGGAAGTCATTCGCTTGAAAACATTGTGTATCTATGACTAGCACCCAGCAGTGAGCTTGTTACCATAAAGTTGCCGGCTGGGCAGTGAGGTGAGATCCACAGATAACGTTACACTTAGCATTACTGGTAAAAACGGACAAAAGATTGGCGTTAATGATGCCAGTACTGCATACCGCGCTGCTGAGCCAGCCTCAATGACTGCAGAGGAAATTCCATGATGGCGATGGCTCTATTGCCAAAGCAATAGTATTCATTGTGGAGTAAAATGGTCCATGTCAGTGTTTTACTATTATGATGTTTTTGGATGAATGTTACTGCTGCATCAATGTTTATGTTGCATTTTACTGCTGTACTGTACATGTTTAAGGTTAAGCTAATTTGAACTACTTTATATACTGTTGGGCAGTTTGATCTACAGCAATGCATCATATTCTGTAAGATCATCATATGTTTGCAATATTTAACAAATTGCATTACGTTATTTTAGAGAAAACCTAGATTGTGTCTTACATTGCCTTCAAATATCAAGATATTATATATAAGCCATATTTCTCGGCCTTAGTGGTATATAATACTCAAAGAAGTGGCAGATTGTGGTTTGCCTCTGTTCGTTATGTAATGCAAAGTTTTACAAGAATGACAGCCACCTCATTATACCCATAAACCCTTGCGTTTTCGGGGGTTGGCTCCCATGGCTGGTTCAGGTTAGGTTCTTTCTCCTAATGAATTCCTCACTCACGGAGGAGGAGCTCACTTTTTCAGGCATTTCTGGATGGTTAATTGGTGCTAGAATGACACTGGTTTCAGCTGTCCGGAGTTTGAAACACAGCGCGTCCTTAATCACACCCGTCGCTCTTCTGATTAAAATAATTAAAACTGCCGATCCGTATGCGCGTGTAATGAGAAATGACGCTTAATTAGAGATAAGATATGGTTATGTTGAAGCTGGTAGCCGTTCATCTTTCACCCACTTTGTTTTTCCTGATTGATTTTCCCTTTGAAGCTCGCACAATTCATGCTAACATCCCCCTCCCAGCTCGCAGCCTGCTGATGAAGACGTATCTTTGACAGGCCGAGAGGCTGCGGGGCTCTTCTTTAATCATACTACGGTCTGCTCATGTCATTCAAGAGGGGAATTAGCGTGATACAAAGGCGCTCTGGAGCCAGATCTCTAAGGCTTTCTGAAATCTCTGAGGCAAAGGCGGACATGAAAAGGCTCGGGAAGAGGACGTCGTCAGCTTTAATATGCTTTTTTGCCCCACTTGTCACAGGCTGTGGCAACATGTGTAGTTAGTGGGAACAAAAGCCTGAGGTAGAATTATTTCTCTTCCTGCAAGATGAAAGCTAAATGCAGCAACAAGTGGATGTGCTCTACTCTCACTTTCAGGCTTAATTAGAGACCAGAGACTGTACTTTATGACTGTCATCATACAGGTTCAAGCTTTGGGATATTATCAGCTGTATGTTGTTGTTTTTTTTTTTCAAATTTCCAATACAGTGTTTTCAATGATCACATTCAGATTCTTTGGGAAGGAAATGCTCAACATTTATGATAAATAAACAACCATAAATTAAAAGACTGATAGCAAGCTTGTGTCAGTGCCTTACACACAGAGCTGCAGTCAGGACATGGTTGGCCTCCAGCTAGCCTGTTTCATCAAAGTGAAAGCATGCGCCAGCTCTAAAGCTCACTAATTAACAGGGTTTATCTACTGTAACTGATTATATAAACAAACAGAAATGTAACAGCTTATGTTTTTAGTTCAATGGCGTAACTATTTCTGGATCGACTACAGCAGTGATTCCCAAAGTGTGGACCACAGCCCTCTGGTGGGCCGTGAAAGCCCTGCAGGTGGGCCCTTAGAGGCCATGAAAAATTCAAAAAGTTTGAAATTACCTTAAAATATTTATGATTTAAATCATGTTTCATTCTTCATTTATCTGATGTTAACAGGTGTTACACCGTATTTGTTGTCCTGTCACATTAACACCAGAACATATCACATATCTCATCATTAGAACGATTAGTTTCGTGTGTTGATCAGAGTTGTGATTAAAGGTTTGGGCGAGATTTTCAGATTTCAAATTGGGCCGCGGCATTCTTAAGTTTGGAAGTGGCTGACCTACGTCATTAGCCCAAATCTTGTGCGAAACATCTACAGCGATACAGTGGGTCACCACATACTGTTGATGAGGCCAAGGTTTGGTCCCCATTGGCACAATGGTACCAAATCTGGAAACCTCACTTTGATGATAAAGTAATTCTGCCAACTGCTGCCATCTTAGCCAAATCCTTGCTAGATTTGGTTACTTTTAGGACCCTTTTTGTGACTTGAACAACACTTGGAAAAGCCGACCAGAGACGTGAAAAAACTACGGATGCGCATATCAAAGTTCTGAGCAACCAATGGACCCATCAGCCTAATATTTTTTGTGCACATTTATGACTGTATGCTCAAGGACCTCTGGTGGTAGCGGTGATTCACAATTTTTGAAAAATCTATTTCACTGACTGCTCTGTTTTATACCAGCTGCTCATTCCTCACTCCTCATAACCAGCCGGTTGGGGCCACAAGTCATTGACAACTGCTGAGCTAAAAACAAGGCTTAACATCTTGCCTGCTGTAGGCATTTGGCCTTTGTCTTGGCCCAGAAACTGACATCCATTGAAAATGTTTTGTCCGGAGCATCTGCAGATCAAATCCATACCCCATATATTATGATCCATTTGGCCAGATTGGAGATGAATAAGTCTTCTCTGCCATTTGGACTGCACCTTATCGGCTGCTGCTGTATGATGCCACTGTGCATCTGCGCTGTCGCCATATTGGTGAGGTCATCTCATAAACAAATACATTGACTACTGAGAGATGCAGACTTCATTACAAGAAAACTTTAACCTTAAATCTGAACCAAACCCTGAGAAATTGAACATGATGGTCATTATTTGTTGGAATTAAATTCAGTTACTAGAGGCAATCTAATTAATTCTATGCTAAAACATTAAACGTCTGAATAGACACAACTTCCACTGGAACATGAGGGCTTTGATCTATGAACAGGCAACATCAAAGGTAAATTATTTAGAATTTCAGCTTTTTTGAGTTTCTCCAAAAATGTTGATTCCTATATCTACTATTTTGTTGTAAAGCCACCTGGATGCTTGAAATTTGCTAAATAGATTTAACAAAATGTTAATAAGTAAGAATGTTTATACAGTTTGGTGACACACAAGATACTCAATTACAATACCATTACACTATTCTATACATCTAAAAGAAAACTGACACTACAAAAAAAACTTAACTTATTAAACATTTTGCAAATCTCTGTTGCATCTAGCAGTTGTGGCATTGCAGTAGGTGCTTCACCATTTGTTTTCGCATGGCGATCTATACCCTACTCAAAGCAAGCTAAACCATGTTTCACTTGTATTAGTTTCAGTTAGTATTTTATGTACACAAAAGAAATTTATTCCAGTGTTCAATCCAGCCTGCAGTAGTCGCTTGAAAACCAAAAACAGCCAAAGAAAAAACTGGCTGGAGTTAGGCAAATTTCACTTATGACACTTTATTTAAGACTCAATTTAGAGTTTTGTTTTTGAGCAACTATAGTCACTTGCCATTGAAAATAGTTAACTGCTCACTGCACCCAGCTGTGGTTTGCCAAGAAGTAGTTCAAGCACAAAACTTCCTCTAAAACCGCAATTTGTATTTTTACATTTCTGTCTGTGGGGATTAAACAAATGGGATTCAGTTTGTTAATTAGAACTTTTGAGTTATTTACAGGCATTTCTTTCACTTTGTGGACAGAACCAGGTTGTTTCCCCTATGTTTCCAGTTATGCTAGGCTAAGATAACCAGCTCCGCTAATGCACAGACATGAGATTGATATCGATCTTCTCATCTGACTCTCAGAAAGAAGGCGACTGCACGTATTTCCCCAAAATGTTCCCCTTCAGGAGTAATACGTTTTCTCTTGCTTTTCATGATAAAATGTTGGTGTGTTCACAAAACATCAATGATACATTCTCAAATGCCATGCACAGTCTAGCCTACATAGCTGTTAAAATAAAAATCTCAAATGAAGCGTCAAAGTGAACATGACACACAGTATAAAACGATGTGACTTCCATTTAAGGCTCTAATTTGTTTACTGGTCAGCTGGTCTAGATAAGGCTTGGGTAAACAAGCCTTTAACTGCACAGATTAAGACTTCATGGCAACAATTTGCATAATCATCATCTTATATAACAATAATGAGCTTATTTCATATTCATTTGAGCTTATTTCATATTCATTTTTGGAAGCAGGTCAAGTAAAACCAACTGCATGGGTAGGATGTCTGTGGGATTTTGCAAAGCCCAAACCCAGAGAGACTATCCATTTAAAGATTTGCGAATGTAGCCTTTTTTTTCTGATCTTCATGTTGTGTATGTATTGTCAGTTACTGCATACATTTGGGAGAGCATGGATCTCATGTTACCATGAAGGAATGCATGCTGCAGCAACAGCGAAGGGGCTTCACGATAATCTGGTATTCAAGTGAACGGAGAGGAAGCCTCATTTGTCCCTGAGCCTTCGCCTCTGTCTCTGTCACGATGATTTACAATAAAGCCCAGGAAGACTCTGTATGTGGGCTGCTGCATCAACATAATCTGAATTCTACTGTAGCCGCTGTAAAGCATTCCCTGAGGCTGTCTTAACAAAAAAAAAAGGAATCCTGAGACCGGAGTTCCTTCAGTTTGTAGTTATGTGTGTTATATAATGTGGTTCATCATGAAAATCTGTTCATCATGTGATAGTTTTAATATTTGTTCTGCACTGAGATGCCACAGAGAGCATGACATTTCACTCCACGGGAGCCTTCATATTTTTTTATTATATCACTGTCTGTTTTTTTTCTTTTTACTTTTCTATCGGCAAGCCTTACATTCAAATTTTCCCTGCCTGCAAAATGATTCTCATGCTGACTGCGGCTGCTTTTGCTGAATGAAACGATTCCCGTTCAATAAACGTGGCTTCATTCAAGAAACCATATATAGGAAACCAGATATGAGTTTGGACTTTTTGGATCATTTACATTTTAATTGAATCTGTGAACAAGAAAGGGAAAGAAAGTTCAGTAACACTTTATTTTAGTGGGTGAGCATAAGACTGTTATTACACTGTCATAACCATGTCATGTCTTGTGCACACCCCTTCAAATAAAGTGTTAGTGAAAGTTCTTACTGATTAGTGAACTCACCCTCTCCTCCTCCTCTCTGAGGTCTGGCATGGTGCTGACACACAGCGTCACAGCGGTAATGGCTACAAATATCACTGACAAACAGGCGAAGATCTTCCCCGGCAGGCCAGAGTGGGGGTTCTCCACCATGTCCCTCAGCCTTCGCATGCAGCCCCCCGTGTGAGTCTCTTCTGGTGGTTCCACTCCGGGAGGCTGCTGGCTCTCCTCGCAGGACTGCGGCGTGGTGAGCTCGGTGTCCTCCTCTTCCAGCCTCTGCTGCTCCTTGTACTCCTCCTGCCTGAGCCGCAGCTTCCTGAGGCAGCACCAGTCCAGGTTGTTCTCCTCCACCCCCCAGTACAGCAGCTCCTCCTGGAAGGACAGGGCGCACATCTCCCTCAGGAGCCGCAGCTTCCCCGCCGCTAAGAAAGTGACAATTGTGCGGAAAGCCATCGGGCTTCGGTCGAAGAAATACTCATTGCGGCTGCCGTCGTAGTCGTCGCACACATCCATGATCTCGGCCTCGTTGCTGCAGGTGCGCAGCTTGCCGAGCCGGGTCAGGGGGAACTCATCCAGCGTGGACCAGGGGATGCGATATTTGATGCCCCCGACGTTAATAATGGCCGCCCCATCAGCCAGACCAATCTCATCTCCATCCTGTTGGCGGGGCTGGGGCTGGAGCAGGAGCTGGGCTCGCTTGTAGAACAAACCCTTCTTGGAGCTGACCTCCTGTGGGTTCTCCACACGGTTAAAGCGGAAGGTGGTGAACTGGTGTTCAGTGCTGCCTGCCAGGAAGGCTACCTCCTGGTACATTATTGCTGCTCTGCTGGGGGACCCTGTCCTGCGCAATGCGATGGGAGAGGGTCTTCACAGGGTATGTGAGGTGACAGGGAGTTTGTCACCCATTCAGCAGTACAGCATGTTTCTGTAAGACAAAAAAGACAAGTCAACAATTACATTATTCAGTCTCTTTACCAGAGATGTGGACTTCAGTCACAGAACTAGGACTTGAGTCACAAATTTGATGACTTTAGACTAGACTTGACAAAGTCAAAAAAGACTTGCAACTTGACTTGGTCTTTAACAGCAATGACTCATGACTTCACTTGAACTTCACATCAGCCTTATGACTTGAAAATACTTGATACAATCCCCCAAGCCCAAAGATTAAGAAGTGATTTAAAAAGTGTGCGATGAATCAATTCAATTTCCTTCATTTCCTGAATCAACTAATGTTCACACTATTCATTCTCAGCAAGCTGACACATAATTCCCCAAATACATTTTGTTCGAATCAATCAGGAGAGAACCACGAAGAACTATGTTACATTACTGGTCTCCAGTAGGGAAAAATGATGCCAAAGACAATTATATTTATGTACAACTTCCAGCTTTGTTTGACATTATAAGTTGCACAACAAACAATAAGTCAAGGCTCTGTTGTTGGCATAACATTTGATGAAAAACATAGTATGACTTGTGAAGGACTTGAAACTTGAAGTTTGGGACTTGGGACTTGTCTTGAGACTTGAGTGCAAACACTTGCAACTTACTTTTGACTTGCAAATCAATGACTTGGTCCAGCCTCTGGTCTTAACGCACTTTTTATGACTGCAGGGTTCCTATCTCTTTATCTCTACTCTATCAAATATTCCAGACAAGTAAATCCATGAAAGGTCTAACAGCGTCTGTGTGCCTCAAACAAAGTGCTTGATGGATGGTAGAACAATATCTAATATTTCCTCCTCTCTAAGATGTCGAAATTGGCGAGGCTGCATTTGACAATATTTGCAACTTTCAAAAACCAACAATTTGACATTTGTGCTCACATTACATAGTGTGTGGAGGTGAGAAACTAAGCAGAAACTCTCACTTCTTATTATTGTGCCTTGGCCCTCTCTTACACCCTGGTGACAATGTTGGTAAGCCAAATTCATTAACTCCAATTGTATCAAGTCAATTAGTGCATTTGGTCATGGAGGCAAAGTACAACTACAAAAATTTCTTGCGTCTAGTGTTGACCAATAAGTTGCCTTGATGGTGCTGTCCTTTGAGAGAATGGACAGTCCAAATGTAGCAAGTATAAACTTAACTGCTCCACAATCACGGCATAGAAAATTATCACAAAATTGGAAATTGGTAACAATATATCTTATGGATAAATTGTATGAATGTTTTGTCCTGTTTGCAACCAAGTGGTGGATCTTGCAGTTATTAAACAACTAGCCCTGTGAATGGTCACTACGTCACCAAGCCTCTAGAACTAAATATTTGTGCAGATGTTTGGATTAATGTTGGTTTGCCACTTTGTAGGGTGTGATTATGCCTTTAAATCAACCACAGACCCTTTTGCCTTCAGATGTGGTTGGACGTCATGTCATATGAACTAGTTCGTCTTGAGCATATCTCAGCCTTAACTGTGACTTAAGTGTCATATCATCAGGCTGAGACAGGAAGAAAATTGTAAACTCTATTAAACTGATCTAAAGAATCTTAAAATCATGGCTTCTACCTTTTTATCTTGGACTGTAACAGAACAGAGCTAAAGGTGACCCACAAGTTTAAAAAAAAAATAAGAAGTCTCTACAACTTCTCTGGAGTCTAATTGCAGTGGAAGCTCAAAGAAAAGCAACTCGGTGTCAAATTGCGGCCTGAACCCGATGCAGAGAGATTAATAATGTTGTTTTTCTATTTACTGCTTCACCAGGCTCTGGAATGAGACAAATTAAAGCACTGAGTAACAAATTGTGAAAAAATCAGCACCATAATGTTGATCTGATCACAGCACAATGAGGCAGATATGAACTCATATGAAGTGAGCATACTGTATAGCCAAGGTTTAACATGTGTGGTAATGATTTATTCATTTTACATTTTATATGAACATACATATGTATAATTTAAACCTGTCAACATGGTCAAGAGTGTGAGGACGAAATGGACAACTCCTGGAAGCATTTTTGACTATATGGTGAATCTGTCCACATTTCCTCTCGAAGACCAAAATCCAAAATGAAATTCATAACATGTAAAGCTATTACAGCGACTAAATCCAAAACATTTCCTACACATACTGAGGTGACACGAAGGGTTTATGTGATGAAGTTTTCTGTGTGATTTATGCACTTCTGCTGTTGGTGGAGAAAACATTTCAGGGACAACAACGGCAACAAAGGAAACTTTATTAAAGGCACTAGGACAATGGGAGAAAATTCACAGGAAGATGAAAATGATTTCTCCACAGATGCACTTAATGGCTCTGTCGGAGTGGAATAAAAGAGAGAAAAGGAATTATGGTAGAATAATCACAATCATCACGATGGCCGTGCCATCAGTGTGTGAATGTGACATGTAGTTGTAAAGCACTTTGAGTGGTCGATGGAGAAAAGCGCTATATAAAATGCAGTCCATTTGCCAGTCCATTTATGATGTACATGCTCAGATATTTCTTTAATTTATGGACAACATCATGCTTTTTCCATGTAGAAAGTCTGTTATGTCCAGCTTTGGTGATTTGAGGTTTGTAGAGCAGTGGTTCCCAAAGCAGTTGCCACAGCACCTTGGGGTGCCTTGAGGTCCAGCCAAGGGCGCAGCAAGACTTGTTGTATCATGTGTGTGTTTTTTAAAGGGATAATTTGGATTTTTTTTAAGTGGAGTAAGGTACCTATTGATACTCAGTTTGGAGAAAGAGCAGGAGCTCCAGGGTAGGAAGCTAAGCAATGTGCTGCTGTGGACTGGGTCAAACAGCCTTTTTTGATGTGAAAAGGTGGTTATATAAGCTATATATCCCTCTCTCCCAAGCCACCAGACTCCCTTGGCAAAAACACCAATTTTACCTCACTGAACACGAGAGTTGTCTACAGTCGTCCACTGATGTCTTGATCAGTTACTTTGTTTGTGAATGATGATTTATCACATTAAAAAAACATTTACATTAGCTACATTGTATGTTACGTTTTATGTATGTACGTATTTATTTATTCATTCATTTATCAGGGACAGAGCACATCAGTGAATATGCCAGAGTTAGCAAGAATGCTAATTTACATCTGTAGTCCCTTGGCAGGTAACAGGAAAAACAAAACAAAACATTCAAAACATCACATTAAATCTGGACGTGTGATTTTTAAGACTCAAAAATAACAGACATCACACAGGATCTACACTGTAAAAATAAGCCATATACATAAATCATAAATATGCACGTGTATGGATACCAGTTCCAGAGGTGCTGACTGTCCCTGCCACCTGGGATGGTCCAAGACACTGGACACTTGTGCTATACAAACAAACTGCTAAGCTGACACAACATGCATGCATACAACAGCACAATACAAAGAATAAGACGCAAAAAATATAATGAGTGGTGGATATGATACAGTAAAGTGCTCCACTAGAGTGTAGAACCATATTTTCAAATATAACACAACAAAACGGGAGAAAAAAGTAATAAATCCCTGTATTGATATGTTGTTATGCTGCTGCTAATTACATGGCATAAGCTGAACAACAAAACTAAAATCAGCCTGAACACTAAAGGCTAACGGCTTAACAGATTACAGGTTTTGGCTGCTTGTTGACGACTGAGATCCACCTTTGTCCAATAGCACATTTACTTTGGCACTGTGAGTTCCCAACATCATAAATCTGTAAAACGGCTCTCTCATACCTGTTATACATCAAAACAAGTCAAGGAAGCGCCTGTCAGTGCAGTCAGACCTGCGGTTTGTGCTCTCTTTCCAAACACCAGGCTCACATGTCACATTACAACATTTTTTGTTTTGTTTTGTTTGTTTGTCCTTGTTCACTGTGAATGTGATTTCTATTTCATTCATTTTAATTTTGAACAAACAAATGGAAAGAAACAGATTTAACATATCAAAAAAATTAAAAAGGCAGCACATCTCAAGTCTACAAGGCATATGTTTGTCCATAAGTGTCTTGTGAAGCTTCATGGCTTGTATGGAATGTGGCTACTCGTGATTGGTCCCTATATTGAAGCGTGGGATATGACAATCGGGTCCAATTTTCAATTTCTGATCTCGTGTAGATCACCAAATTAAACCCATGCAGAAATAAATGATATAATGATAAGGGTACATAATACAGAAATAAAGAGATACAAACAAATGCGTACAACTTAAAAAAAAAAAAAGGAAACATAGCGACAAACTAAGATAAATCATCTGGGAATGATGTCCACAGTATTTTTCTCAAGAGATTAGATGTCTTTCAAACTTTTTTGTATCTCAATACTTTGTCTGAAGTTCAACATAAAACAAGGTTTCATAAGAAACAAATGAAAGAAAGAAAGAAAGAAAGAAAGAAAGAAAGAAAGAAAGTTTTATCAAGTTATCAACTTCAGTGTTGTTAGACTCTATATTCAAAATAAGACCATACTTTCTGTAACAGGGACCAAGATCTTATGAGTCACAGAGATTAATGAAGAAATTTGAGTCCAAAAGCTACTTTACAATCTATCTTTTGATGTGCTACCTTTTCAGTTTTTTTGGAATATGCTTACTGGATTTGGGGTTTAGCACTCCTTTTAGCACTGAAGTGCAATATCTTTTTCTAAATGCATTTAAAATATAATCATATTTAGTTGTATTCATTGTTTATTTTAAGTTAAATATTTTGTATCACCTGATGGATTTTACAGAGTGATTGAGAGTGCTTAATATAATATAAAAAATATATAAAGTAATACATCTAAAATGATTACAACTAATAAGTGTCTGTGTACATATTTGCATGTTAAATTGGAGTTTGGGTGGCTTTGGGTGCAATGTCAGAAAATGTACTTTGACGTTTGTTTGGGAACCACCGCTCTAGAGGCTGAGGAAACATTGTCTCTTCGATTCAACCTTTCCAAACAAGGTTTGTAGGAATCACATAAGAGCAAAATCAAAAAAGCTGATGATCAAGCGAGAAAAAAAAAAAGCCACTCTGACTTGTTTTTCGACTCGTGAAAGTTTCTGCTGAATCTTGCAAAAGCGGCTGTTTCTGCTGAATCTGAGCCGTGTCATCACTCCCTGATCGAAAAGTAAAATGTGTCACTCTGCGTCTCTTTTCACATCTAAAAGCTATTTAGATGCAATTACACATTTCTGAAGCCATGCTGTCTTAACAAGCTGAGACATTTCTTGTTTTATTTAACATGGGCATCTGGATACACACAATCCAGAGAACACAGGCTGCACGAATAGCCTCATGCCAGTGATGCTTTACTCAGTAAGACTGACTGGACTGTGCTGGACCTCGGGCAGTGGAGCCGATGGAGGGAGGCCGGGCACATCATCACAACAAATTAAGAGTGGGACCCCTCTAGCTATCCTCAGAGTTTGCTCTTCTATTGTGAGGCCAATCATTTTGAAACAGGCCACTCTCTCCAAGAGAGAGGGGTCAGAGCACGTCACCTCTACAGCGACTCAGCAAAGTGCTTCTGACAGGAGCAGTTTATTGAGCATGACACTGCACCCAGGGGTGGCTTCAGGAGCACAGAAAGAATGGACTCATGTAATAGGAGGAGCTCCACATAGGGGTAACATGTCAAATAAGGCTTATTGAATCATGGAAATGGTACATTTGATCAAGTTCAAGACTAGGCCATTTCCAGCAGTGGTCTAAAAAGTTGCGTTTGGTTCAGTATTTTTACTTCTCATTGAAGGAATTGCTTGCTATTTTGAGAAATTTGCAAAGCATAAAGACTAGAAAGAAGGGGAAACTACTGCCCCTGGCTCTGTCCAAAAGTAACAAAATCTGCCTACCAGTTACTTCTAAAGCTTATATTACCCTACATCTCTTATTTAATCTACTCATAAAGTGTAAAAAGTTGCAGTTTTATGAGAGTGGTTGCACCTCAGAAAGCTGCTAAGTCTGGATTATACTCCCAAACAGACGCATATACAAAAAGCTGCGGACACCTCAGACATATAGTAGTTCTGTTTATGCTATACTTTCTGTCCACTTGGGGGATAGTGGCCACATGGACAAGTGAAGTCTGCATGATACCTTTCTGTTAGGAGATGAAAAAGTATTATACAGGCTTTAGTCAGCTAAAAGGCTCATTTATGCTATTTAAGCTCATTTAGATACACTACATTAATTTCATCTGTATTTTCCATATTTTCTGAAAGATAATGGATACAGACCAAACAGGGCAGTACCACCAGTAGTCATGGGGGGCAGTGTGGCCAATAGTTCAAGCCAAACACGACCACAGGACACAACTAAGAAGTTTTCATGTCACAGTGTATATAATGGCTGCATAGACCAACGCTGTGTCTGCTTTTGCATCTTTTCCAGGAGGTATATTATTGCATCCTTCTTCAGCATCACCATTGACTCTTCTTCTTCTTCGTTTAGGTGACTGGACTCTTGAGTGGCACCCTCTAGTGAATGTATTGCTTAGAACACGTGGAAGTACGTGGGCAGTGACAGTTACATTGTTTGAAAAGGAGCCTTTAGAAGTGCTGGCAGGTGGACTGTTCTAGCCTTAGGACAGAGCCAGGCTAGCTGTCTCCAGTTTTATGCTAAGCTGAGCTACTATCTCCTGGCTGTAGCTTCATATTTACAGTGCAATTTATCACAAATGTTTACTGAAAATCACATCAGAATCGGCGCTTTGAAAACTAGTTTGTACTCCACGCAAAAGTCTGATAAATTGCCTCAAGTGATGTCACTTGACTCAGCATCAATTAGGGCTAAAGAGTTTTAAAAAAAAAAGAGGGTGTGGAGTTGAAAGACTGCTCCTCTGCTTAAGGCTAGCAGCACAAAGCTTCATTAGGCATGTCCGTGAATGTTCTCATTCGTCCAGGTCATTGTAAGCCAAAGAAAGATTAAATCGAAAGCAACTGGACTTGTTCAAAAGTCTTTTCTGAAGACGTTTCGCCTTCATTAGGCACCACTAGCATATCACACCCGAATCTCTAACTGAACTGTCAATGGTCAAGTTGCATTGTAGGTAATATTGGAGGCACCAGATTTTGACATGGAAGAAGAATGCACAGATGGTTCAACAGGAGCATGTGGAAACTGTCAACCAAGCAGTCGACAGTCCTCAGAAGACAAAATGAAAGAAAACACCTGTGTAGGGAGGCGGTGGGTATGTAGAGTCTTTGAATCTCAAAACTTCAGTTTTACGTCTTCTCAGTAGAATTTGCAAAACAAGTATATTGGGCGCACATATTTATTTCTTCCTGTTTCAATGATTTAGAGGTAGTTGTTTAGAGGACTGTGCAAGCGTACAGTAGTTTGGGAGTTTGAGAAAAAAAAATGTACTGAATGTCCTACGTATCTAAAATTATCCTGAAATACCTGTGTGCCCACAGTTGTGTATTCTTGGACTGTTTGTGAAGGAACACAGACCAACAAAAGTGAAAAAGTAACACCAATTGTTAGTGGAAGGTTTAGGGAAGAAATTTGTCATTTGTTGTGAATGTTTG
>JAJHUR010135176.1:37555-61839 GCA_027495735.1 Lutjanus campechanus
GGTGTGTTGGGGGGGGGGGGGGGGGAAAAAGGGGGGGGGGGGGGGGGGGCACACGCTAAATATGCAGGGAGGCCAATCAGGTATATATGAGACTAATCATCAACCCAAAAAAGGCGCAACAGAAACCAGAACAAAGGCAAGAAGTACAAAATAAAACAGGAAACAACTAAACTAAACCCCAAAACTAATTTTAAAAAAACAAGTCAGGCAAGGGTCCTGCCACACAAGAACAAATATTCTTATATATTGAACTAAGCCTTTGATGCAACAATTACGTGCGAGTGAAAAATAGGTTTCATTCCAAGTATTTTATACAACATTCATCCTTATTACGTAGGGTGAGTACAGCATGTGAGGTTGTGTTATTCCCTTTCATCTTCAACACAAAAGGCTATTATGACCTCAACCTCTCTGTTGCTTGTATTTCAGATGTTGAATCTGAGTCGGTTACAAACATCCCATAATCCCTGTTTTCCTTCCACAAAGCCGGAGGTTAAACATGCTTCTTTTAAGAAATACTTTTAAGGAGGATTTGTCACTTTTTTTCTCTCTTTTTTCCTTCAGAAACAGCACCTGAAAAGGACCGAGCACTGTTCAGGTCTGCATTGTTCTCTTGCCACCAGTTGCTCATGCAAATATAATTTGCATGCCTCTTTGCATAAATCTGCAGCCCCATGCATCACTGATACATCTGCCTTCCCACATCCACTCCATCTTCATCTTCATCAAAGGCCCGAGGCAGACGTCTATTTTGGGACACAGAGATCTTGAGTGACACCTGACCTGCTGCTAAATCAGACTGATTGGTTCTCCTCCGAGCGACTTTTTGTCAGTGACAGTCTGTACTCAAAAATATGAGGACAATTAAGTTTCTTGCCTGAAGAAGCGGCCCAGCAATCAGCAGAGAGAAAACGATTTTGTAATCTGGAATGACGCAAAACGTCTCTCTCGCACTGCAATAATCATGGAAAGAGTACTTCTCACAACATAATCACGTACGTAATAGACGGAGGGCCGGAGATGGAGAGCACATTTTAGATTCTGAGTCACAGGAACTGATGATTATGTTGACCAGCCGGGGATTGTCTGACTAAAAAGATGCTTTATTACTGATTCTGGGAAAATGTGTTAAATCGAATAAAAATGAACTATTCCTTAACTCTGAGCTATTTAAGTGAATACCTTCCGTGCTTTCTGTATGAATGTTTAATTGCTACTTTGAGCAGTAAAATGTTTGAGTGCAAGTTATTAAAATGTGGCACGCTGGTTGTCCCAGTCCACATTTTTAGTTTAAGATGCATTCTCAGTCAGACAGAGTGCATATAGTACATACATATAGACATACATATAGTCTCACTCCTGGTGCTATTTATCAGAGCAGGCTGTTTTGGTGTGAGTTGCTGAGTTTTGGAGATGTGGGCCGCAGTCTGATTTTTCTCGAATACAAAGGAACTGGATGGCAGTCAGCTTATGGTGCTGAAAACACAAATAAAATGCATTTGAAAAACTCAACAGCTACAGCAGCCTCTGTCCAGAAATCATGATTCGGATACTCGAGATAATAGCTTGTTGTGAGCAGTTTCATGTGGGAACTATTTTCTTTCTACTAGGGCTGCACTAAATGATTTCTTGGTCCACTGCCATGGTACTCAACAGCAAAATTTGTATTTGATTTTACACATGTACATATCGCCTCTGTCCAATGAAAAAAAACACATCTCCAAAACGTCAGCTGCTCAGGAGAAAGCAAAAACAGCCAGAGAAGACAAAGAAGCAGAACCTGTGGCATTTTCTTGTGATAAAAGTGAACACTTTTTAATTGCACTGTTAAAATGCTGAAATATTTTGACATCTGACATCCCTGTCACTCACAGCAGTGAACAAATGGACATCGCACTTCTGTTCAGATCTCAGCTTAACAGAACAATATGTAGCTATATGTAATCCCAAAATATGGCATTCTTTACAGCCTCACTTTCAAGTGAGCTACACCCACCAGACTAGCTCAGACTAGTCTGACAAGCATAAACTGATGAAGCTTCTTGGATGAGAGGCGAAACATCTTCAAAAAAAAAGAAAAAAAAAAGACTTTTAAACAAGTCCAGTTGCTTTCGATTTAATCTTTCTTGACATTAAAATGACCTGGACGAATGAGAACATTCAGGGACACCCACCATTCGAATCACTGCACAGAAGGAAGTGTCCATCTACTCATGGACGAGAGGTTAGAGCTCAGCTGAGGAGAACACCATTAATGTTTACATCCTGAACTGTCACAAGCACGAGCCTCTCATCCATGAGTAGATGCTCACTTTCTTCTATGGTTGACACTGTGAATTATCATGAGTAAACGGGTCATGATTTCTGGAAAGAGACACTGCTGTTGAGTTTTTCAAATGTATTTGTTGGCGCTCTGAGCGCCACAAGCTGAGTGCCGTCTAGTTACATCATAATGTTGAGCTATTGGACAAATAAATCACCTATTAATATGGGCTGACTCCATCGCTGGTTGGTTTTTGGGTTGTTGTTTTTTTTTTGTACGATTCTTCTGGCGATATTTGTAATTTTATTTCACTAACAAACGTGCTCAACCAGAGCCGAGTGCACTGAGCTGGGTGAGGAGCGAGAGCTGAACAACCTGCAGAGTCAGATTCTTTGCACTCTTTTCACACGGAGAATTAAGGATTTAATTTGAAGAAACCAGAGTTGGTGATTGCTGGAAGACTAGACAGGCTAACAAAGATGTTTTTTTTTCTCATTTTTCTCTGTTTTAACAAGATTTTAACACATCACCCAACCCCATTACATTATTCCCTTGAGAAGGCAGACATCTCTACAGCCAATATCTCCAAAACTCAGCAAGTGTTCCTTGAAGGTTAGGGGACGAAGGGATCATTCATGGTTACACTACAGGCTGCTGTCACTTAAACATGAAAATGTGTTGTTTTGGGGGCATTCACTCAAATGACTGATGCTGTCATTTTCCTTGAAGGAGAGTCTTTGAATGCACCATTAAGTTTGTAGCCTGTAAGTCAGTTTTTCAGGGAAAAGTTGGCCCACTCACATCTGCACAGGCCCACCCAAAATACAATATCTGCCTGCCTGGATCACTGCCGGAGACTTCAGAACTCAGTCTATCACACTTTACATCAGCAGTGCTTTTCAGAAGTTTCAGAAGCACCGTGACAATCTGTAATTGAAAATAAAACCTGCGCTTCGAGCCCGACAGTCAGTGTCAATCAGATTGATTCAAAGGGCTGGATTCAACAACGTGTTAGACAGGGAGAAGGAGATAATGGGCTGAATACATTCCTGGAAGGGAAAGGATCTATTTGATGGAGAGCCTGAAAGTGGAGAATGTGATGTTTGCGTGGAAGCGCAGTTATTAGGACGGAGAGTTTAGAGATCACAGCAGAATACAAAAAAGAAGAACAACAGCCGCCTACTTACAAACACATGAAGAATGTGGCACATCTCTCCTCTCTCTTCTGTTTTCTCTGTTTTACATTCTCATTATAAACAGAAAGTGGAGCAGTGGCTTCCTATCTCCAGTCTGCAGGTTCTCTGCCCACCAAACACTTTGCTCCCATTAGCTCACCTTAAGCTGCAGAGGAGGAGGAGGACCACAGTAATGTGTGAAATAAGCTGCTATAGTATTTGGTAGCGAGGCGAACCTGATGCACAACATGTTGAAGAGCACCATGAGACAGAGCAGGCTGCCATATTCGACGCAATCTGTTCTCATTAGTTTGTTCTCTCTGGTTTCAAGGGCCCACAGGAGAGACACGAGTATCCACGCATCAACAGGTTAATGATCCCGGCGCAGGGAGGCAGTGACACGGACATATGGACAATCCATACAAGAAAGTAAAGGGGTTGGGGAGGGTCTCTGAAAAACATGATAGATGTATTAAAAGCTTCTCATTTACTTAATGCGAAACTCCTAAAGTAAAGCCCGACTGATATATCAGCTGACGGATGTTATCCGCCCAATATTGGCCAGTAACAGTATTGATCAGTATTGGCATATATTGTCTGATATGCACAAATATGAAAAATGTTTCTCATACAAAACATAATGATGTTTTTTAGCTTCATACGCACCATTGTATGTGTATTTTATAGTATATCTATATATGTGTGTGTGTGTCTCTGTGTATATATATATACATATATTAACATGTATGTACATATGTATAGAACAGAACCAACAATTTTTGGGGCTGATACCGATACTAATATTACAGGACAAAAAAATCTGATATGGATTTACATAATATAATATATAGAATATTTACATAAACACGCATTGTTTACAATGATCTGTCAAAGGTGGTTATAACGTACTTTTGACAAAGATACGTAATGGAGGCAGGATATTACAGATATTACAGTTTAAAAATAAACTTTCCAAAATGACACCAGGGCAGTGAAACATTAATGGTTCTGTTGTTTTTTAATAATTATAAATAACCATTAAAAAAACACAAATATAATAATATAATAATATCAGTCAGCCAATATATTGGTCAGGCTCTAGTTTTTTTTTTTTTTTTTTAGTTATTTATAATCAAAAATACCAGTTAAAGTTTATTGTTTCAATACCCTGATGTCATTTTGGATGCAGCTGTTCCAATACTGATACCAGCCCCCAAAAATGTCTCCAATACTACCTAAAATCAAAGTCTATGAATCATTTATTAACCTCCCAAATGGGACCCTGATTTTTTCCGGCAACATCCTGTATGGCTCCTCCTAGGTGGCGAAGTCATGTTCTACGTCTTTCATTTCCAGTATTTTGTTCATATTTTACAACGCGAGTCAGGTGATATTACTCACTTCATTGTTGTATGTATTTATTTTTATAATTTAACTCACTGGTATCAGATTGGTACACAGTATCGGCCAATATGCAAAGTTGAAGTATTTGAATCTGTACCGGAAGGAAAAAATGGTATTGGAACATCTCTAATTTTGGACAAAAAACTGTAAAGTATGCTCCCTCCTTTACATGTCTTCATGTTTGATAGCCACTTTTGAGGGATCACTGTAAAAAAAAAAAGTGTGATTATGTACCAGCTATATTCTCTATATTATATTCCTTATAAAGAATATTGGCCTATATATCAATATCAGATTTTTTTTTTCAGTCTCTAATATCTATATCGGCATCGGCCCCAAAACTCCAGTATCGATCAGACTCTGATTTAAAGGTGTTATTGATAACACTGTTATATGAACAAATGATTTTATAAAATCATACATCCACAGAGCTTCATCATTTAAAATGTTTACGCATCCAAAGTGAATGTTTTGTTTATTTCTGTGTAGGATGTGTAATGTTTGACTCCTGGTCAACTACTACAGCAGCCTGACAGAAGCCTAAATATAAAGCAAAAGTGGTGTCAAGAGCTCATTTAACATACAAGGAGGCATCCCTAAATGAGATCCAGCCTATAGTAGCACTGTAATGCTCCCCATAGGAACAGGGTAATACCATCGCAGGAGGAGATAACATTAAGTAGGACACTCAGAGTCCCTTCAGGAACATTACAGGACTGTTATAGTCATGAATAAAAATACTACGAGGACATTATGAAAACATTAATTGGGAACCATTAGACCCTGTGGCCCCTTCACTAACCCTGCAGGAAAATCAAAGGGATATTACAAAGAAATTGAAGAAGTTTGTCACGTGTGTGTGACACACACTGTCTGCTAATAAGTTGATTTGAATTAACTTATGATAGTGATACTTTATTTCATTCATCTGTTTCATTTTACGACTTATTGCTGTTCAGATTATTATTGTTAATTGTATTTAATATTGTAAATACGCTTTGGCAGCGCATGACAGTTATCATGCAATTAAAGCTTATTTAATGTGAAAATAGGATTATCTCTGCTTCTCTGATAAAAAAAAGCTTTGTTATTCTAATGTTTTCTTCGTCGTGGCTCCGAACCTACTTGGCAATTTCGACCTCTTTGTGGCAACAAAAAAACAACCAGTTGTCAGACTTACCCAGTGTGTTGTTGAGCTCGTGTCCATCTGTTTCAGCTCGCTCGCATGTTCGCGCCCCTCAATCTGCAGCATGCCTTTAAGTTTTCCACGCAGATGCTCTGGAACATTGTAGTGCAATTAATTAAACAGGGAGCTCACATGCCGCACGGAGTTTTCAAGTCTTTCTTTATCGTTCAAAACAAAAGCGCGTTTAAACGCCCCCCCGAAATCATTTTTTGGTCCGTTGGAGACGCCAAAGAGGTAGACATGTTACTCCACATCAACACAGACTCCGGCACACTGCTCCTCTCTCCTTCTCCGACGTGGCAGATGTTGCAGAGGAGTGTGTGTGTGTGTGCGTGTGTGTGTCTCAGAGCAGGTGAAAGGCTTGTTTGCAGCTCACCGGTGGTCACACACACTCCGCTCTGACTGACTGTTCAGGTGCGTCCGTGGCTGCGCGCTGCGCTCTGCCGCCAAACTGCGTCTGTTTGAGACCACGAGCTGCTTCAGTTCAGTCTCACAGCGTCAGGGGGAGTGTTTGTTATGTATGTCTTCTCACTGACAGGAGATAAGCAGGGTTATTTTCTTTCTTTGTGAATAATTTGGGCTGTATTTATTTCCCTCATATTCCTGATCTGGCACCAAAATCTGCTCATAAAAAATATTTCTGGGTTGTAAAAGTTCATCAGTGACAAACAGTAATGAGTGATGCTTATGTAGGTCATTTAACTATCATCTTAGCTCAGCTGCAGGTCATTATGGTAACACTTTATAGTAAGGCTACATGAATTATTAAGAATTCATTCATGTACTGTAGTAGGGGAGACCGGGGATAGTAGTAACACTTTGTTTGATCATCAATAACTGATTGTTTTTGCTAGATCTCTCAAAATTTGATACATGGTGCAAGTCCTCTACAAATAAAATTAAGTTGGAAGTCTACAATCACAAATTATGTGAGTTACAAAGAGTTGCATTGTTACAACCTACCCCATTACCAAGAGTTTTAACACTAGCTATGGATAGATGTTACAATGAGAGATAATTCGCTCCAATTTATGAAAGAAGAATTTAGAGTGACAAAAAAAACCTTATTTCTTCTAAATCTTTAAATTTATATGTGTGTTGACTGTCTTCACAGTAGGGTGTAATCACATAATCTTTCACACCTGAACACTTACAGGAGTGCTTGTGTATTCTGTTGAAATCCAGTGTTGTAAAGCATTACTTCTTAATTACTTCATTATGGTTGTGACCAATTAAATAAAATTAGCCCTGCTGTACATTTAGTGTTAAAAAAAGTCAACAAATTAGATCATAATTTCAGACTCAAATTCAATGGGGATGGGGACTTCAATGGGACTTCAGAAAAATATGAACAGTAGTCAATGGCAAGAGACAAATATTTTCTGAGTTGCTTCCAAAAGCTAACATTAGCAGCTGAAGCTACGATGTCTGTGTGTTTCATACTGGGATATAGTCACAAAAGCAACAGGTCTTGCTCGTTCTTTTGCTTCCTGGCTAATAAAAAGATCAGGAGTCACTGGATAAAATACTCATGGTAATAGAAATGGTAATGTAATGACATATATTGCGTAAGATGAGACATGTAGTTCATTGAGCGGTTTCACACAAAACAAAACAAAACTAAACTACGACAAACCTGCCACAAATTGTGACTTTCTTGACTTGTAAAGTCAGGATCAGAAACATGTGTCCCTCATTGTTGACTATGTCCCTATTTTTTCCAAAGTAAAGTCCAATGAGACACAATGGAAGGGGAGAGACTTCACCTCTCTATTAGATAGCTAGCTAGTTAGCTAGTATTAGTTAATGCTAGCTAACAGCTAGCTAATGATTTTTGTTGTTATTTTATTTAAGCATAGATTTTTATTGTGGTCAATTGTTTAAGGTAGGGGCGGGGCAACATCACAGTCACAAAAGTGACTCAAGCAAAGACATTTTGCCCCCCATCTTCCCTCCAACCCACTCCACCCCACCCCCACCCTCTAACCCTGACAGGATGAACCAAGGCAGTGCAGCTGCAACAACTAGTCGATTAATCAATCAGCTGATCGAGAGAAGATTAATTGCTAATCGATTGATCAGTTCAGTCATTTCTCAAGCAAAATTATCAAACATTTGCTGGTTCCAGCATCTGAAATGGAACGATTTGTTGCTTTTCTTTATAATTTATGACTCTAAATGAAGAGTCTTAAGGCTGATTGGACAACAGATGCAATCTAAAAATGTCACTTGGCTCACTTGGGAAATTGTGATAAACATTTGATAGAATAAACAGCTAATGCATCAGTTGTGGAAATTAGTGTGTTAGTTGCAGTCCCACAAAGCAATCACAATGCCACAAATTAAAATACTGACAGTAAATTAATGGGATACTTCTCTAATCATCTTTTTTGCTCCTCATGATGAATTTCTGGAGAGATCCATAGTTTCCCAGAAAGAAGAAGTGTAATAGATTAGAACAGGCACAGTGTATTAGTGTGGTTAACATTGTGGCTGAGGCATTCACCACACTGGACACAGACTCAGAGGCAGAGACACACCCAGCCGATATAAGAGGTGTGGCTTTGCAGAGCAGCAGCAGCTGAGAGCTTCTCTTTCATTTCAGCCCAGTCTGTCAACACAACGTCAGCTCAAGTGAGCGTATACAGAATGAAAGACAGCAGAGAGAGACAATAATTGCAGGAGTCTGATTGATGCTAAAGTAAACAGTGGTTATGGCAGCAGCAGCATCCATTTGCAGTGTATCTGGTTTGGTAAACGCCTGCTGCCAGCTCTGGGTGAATGCTGCAAATGTGGTGAAATAAAAAAATGACTATTGTCCAGATTTTAAATAGAAATTTCTAAAAAAAAATAGAATCAAGGAAAGGTGATTGTTTTTAGAGGCTTCATGCTGCTTGCAGAAAATACCCATCAGCCACAAAATGTGATGTTAAACCCCTATTCATCATACTGAAGTGTCCTTGAGCAAACCACTAGTTACCACCACCACAAATAACACTCACCAGTTTCAGAGGTGCTGCGCTGTGGCTGAGTTTAACGTCTGACCTCCCTGTTAAAAAAAAAAAAAAAAGCAAGAAAAAAATTCCCTCCGGAGAAAAAAAAATCAAACTTTCATTGATTGAACTTCTTTTGGACAAAAAATAGCACATCTTTTAAAGGGACAGTTCAGCACTTAGCTAATTTAAAAAAGTCAATATCAGTTTAAGTGAACGCTATATTTAGAATATTTTCAAATATTGCTCTCTCCAACCAAACTCCATTTGCAAAATCTGTCATTTTACCTCACAGAACACAGGAGTTGCTGATGTACCAACATCTCAATACGTTTATTTCTTTTGTGTTATTGTGGGACTTCATTTTTTTTAAAAGATCAGTTCAGATTCACCTAAGTCACACAATAACACAAACAAACAGATCAAGGCAGCGGTGTACCAGCAACTCCTGTGTTCTTCGAGGTAAAATGACAGATTTCGCGTATGGAGTTTGGTTGGTTTGGAGACAGCAATATTTGGCTTGTATAATGGCTGTTTCCTGTCAGCAAAGGCTTTCTGATGGTTAAGTAAAGCTTTGAAAATATTCATAATATTGCATACACTTTAAGTGATATTGATTTTTTTTAGATGGACCTTTTTCAAGTGGCTAAATTACTTTTTGTTGCTGGCCCTGTCCACAGCAGCACATTGCTTAGCTTCTGTGCTGACACTCCTCTGTGCATCTCCTAACTGGGAGCATGTCGATCAGTATCTGGTGTAGTTAATACATTGACTATCAATAAGTACCTCATACAACCCCACTTCAATATTCTGAACTATCCCTTTAAGGCCTGCAGCATGATTGGACACAATGATGCATGGGTCATTAGCATTAAGTCAAGTAAAGCACCTGCAGCAACCTATTTAGAGTGTATCTGAAGTAGCATGTATTTCCCATTACTTTACATTCACCATTCATCATCACATGAAACACTGACTTAAAAGTGAGCCTAGTTAACATTTAGTGTGGCATTTAAAGGGAGATGATAAATGCTAGTGTAATAGTGGCACGAGTAGAGACGAGTCAACAAACTGACTCAAAATAACTGTTAAGAGCAATATCTACCTAAGGTTTGCTGATATTACTGCAGCTAATATTAGCCAACATAAGCTACTGGTCGTACTAGACCAAGTAATATACACCTGAGTGTGAATAGCCACACTGGCTATTCCACCCTGGGTGCAAATAGCCACAAAAGCAATTCCAGCATGGGTGCAAATAGCACCTACCTTAAAAAACTGTGCTGTTTTGAAACGGTGACATTTATTGCTCCTTTATTTACTTTTCTTTAATGTGTCACAATGTTGTCCTGACTTTGCAGAAGAAGTGCAGAAACCATGAAGCCTGGACCTTGAAGGAATAAAGATGTCAAATCCTGAACTATCTGCGACATAATCCTGAGTGGACAATGTCCTTACTCGCGTCAAAAAAAAAACACCCAGATAAGAGACTCTGGGGAGAAAAGACCATAAAGATTTGATCGTAAGAGATCCTTTAAATTTGGGGAAAAGTTAATTGGAATTTTTAATGGACTGGGGAAACACAGTCAGCGAAAAAAGAAGGAACCCTTAAGAAGCCCCCTCTAGGAATTATGAACTCTGCAAGTCCATTTCTCTCTTTGTTTGTGTCTCTTACTTTAGTTGGTGCGTTCCCACAGTTAATTCAAGCTCACATCAAGGTAAGAGATCCTCCTGGGCTGCTTTTGTTGGCCGACAGACATTATTAATCTGCCATCCGTTCCCCGGTATTCATCTCTCTCTCAGAAGCCAGACTCCAGACTTTTTCTGTCCCAGCGTGAACTTGTTATTCAAGGTAATCTCAGTTCACATCATTTGATAAAATAAAAATGGATTTTTTTAAATGCAAAATCATATTTAATTTAACCATTCTGAGTCATCCATTATATGAAAAGCTTGCTCACATGTACTGTACATAGCCTACAAAAAGAAAAACAAACAAAACAACATCAGCACAACTGAGTTTACAGTCTGAGAGATAAGTAACTACACATATAAGTTACAGTGATACAGCTATTAGCTGCTCTCTACAAGCGCCTGACATTGATGAATTACCATGCTCTGAAAATGCTGCATCAGCCATGTGGGAACATAATAAACTTTGACTTCATCATCTCACTCCTCTCCCTCCCTCCGCGAGGGGATAAAGTGACTGGGCCGTGAGTAACGAGCTGCTAAACCTGCGATTATGGTCACAACATGTTTCCAGCCTTGAGTCCTCTCAGGCCTGAAATTGTAGCGGAGGGAGAGAAGAAACAAAAAAAACAAAAAAAACAAAAAACCCAAAAAAAGATTGTTTGCAGTCGGTTAATGATGCTTGTTCCTGCTAATGTTCACAAAAACAGCCTTTCCGTGGTGTTTGAGGATTATTAACTATGTTTTTATTTAAGGGCCATAGAGGCTTGGTCATGCTGTAATCATGAAACGCTCTTTGTCACGGGTTCCAAACCTCTTCTGTTAGATGTGTCCCCACGGGCCTGTCAGATAAACTTGGCGCCACTTGTCACGGTTCAAATGTGTTCAGTTGAATTTTTCATTCATTATTAAGTAAGCAGGTATTGTCACAGTATTGTTGTCACTTGGTCTGGTCAATTTTGTATTTGTAGGATTCCTACTTCCTCTTAGAAGCTGGATGTCATTCATTTATACATTACTTTTAGCGAAATACTATAATAACTGTCAGCCATTTATATTAACCATTTATTCATTATTTTTTTAGCTAACTATAATAACTGTTAGCTGTCTATTTCAACCATTTATACATTATTTTTAGCTAACTATAATAACTGTTAGCTAGCTAACTGTAATAACTGTTAGCTATCTATTTTAACCATTTATTCAAATTAGCTGACTATATCACCTGTTGGGATAGCTATCTTATTTCCTATATAGCCTAGTAGCATGACCAAGCGATCCTGTTTTTCTGGCTGGAGCTGTCCCTGGAAATGTCCCCATTTTTAACTGTGCGTTAAAAACAGGCTGCAAAGTGAAATAACATTCAAGTTGGCAAGAAAGACCGGGCTCTAGGGTCTATGGTTCACATCTCAGTCGCATTCTGCTTGTTTTGGCTAATAGCTGCTAGCTGCTGCAGCTTCATATCATTGTTATTATTCTTTTTTCAAGCGAACCACATCAACTGTAAGCTATCTGTTTTGGACTTTTATCCATGATTTTAAGCTAACTAACTCAGCTGTTAGCTATCTGTTTTAACCATTCATAATTTTAAGCTAGCCATATCAACAGTTAGCTATCTGCTTTAACCATTTATCCATTATTTTATGCTAACCATATCCTCTGTTAGCTATGTGTTTTAGCTCTTTATTATTTTAAGCTAACCATATCAAATATATCAAACCAAGCAAAAATAATTCAACTGTTAGCTATATATTCCAATCATTTAAGCCCATCCATTATAGTTGGTTACTGTAATCATGGTCTATTTCAATGACTTATCAATTACTATTAAGCAGCTATTATAATTTACTCATCATTTTGACCTAACTATTCCATCAATTTAATCTAATTATGACTAATTATTTATGTGTTTATTTGTTTTAACTTTACCATAGATAATTTAGTTTTTACGCTAAATCGCAACAGATTTACAGATTAATCAAATTGAAATGCCCTTATTTTCTCAGCAGATTATAGGTTTGTTTTCCCTCCAGGATTGGTGAAATATTGTTTGTATTGTTTGTACAGGTTTTCATTAGGTCCTGTTGGCGATATTGATCCTTTTTCCCTCCACAATATGTTCTTTTTCAAGGGCACAGCAGCTCTACCTGAGTGAACGCGTGAAGCCTCCTCACTCAATGTAAATTATGAATCACCTAATACCAGGTTTGGCCTCATGATTACGACCCGCAGTCGTAATGAGATGCTCACCTTGTGCAAGATCTCGTCATGACCCAAGGCAGGCAGAGGGGGCTTCAATATTAATGACGCAAGCTGTTGATGAGTCTACCTGTCAGTCCGCTGGGGCTCGTCTCACAGCTTGTTGATATCAGGCGGTGCAGAGACCTTCTGGAGAAAGAAAAAGAATGAGCTCAAAGTCTGAAGACAGACACGTCCCTGTATATTGTCAGTAAAGTGGTTGATGTTGTCTGCGATTGTAGATGAAGTAGATTTTATGGTCCCCGCCAGGCAGGCTTGGCTTACTCAAAAAGTGGTAATTCAGTCCTTGAGTTTGGAGTTGTGCTAAATTAAATCAACTTAATTTAAACTCTGTTAAATAAATAAGTTAAGAGCCACAATGAGAAAAGTAAATCTCCCTCCTCAAGGAGAACTGCTGAGCCGTTTGCAAGGAGTGAGAGTAACAAAGAGGAGAAAGTGACCCCAAACACATCTAATGGTACAAAGACATCTGACTGTGTTCTGTCTTTGGAAAGGCAACGTTATTTATTTATCACATTTCAACAAGACAATTCAGTGCGTTACATAAAACATAAAAGGAAGATAAAGCAATATAAAAGAGACATTAGTGATGCTAATAGTTAATTTTTCATGTTTCTTTCACCAAACATCAGAGAAGGTAGATTATTCTGTGAACTTCAGTCAGATTTCTTTCATCTTTTTCTATCTTGGCTGGATGACTTCTTGTTGATACATCTGATTTTTGTTTACAATATTACTGTTATACTCTATGTTATGTTCCCCAGTGGTGGCTCGAGGAATGAGGGGTTCAGAAAAGCTCAGAAAACACTTAAACAGCAAATCAGAATTAACTTTAAGTTTTAAATCAGACCAGGAAGACACTAACTGAACAGACCAATAAACACCCATCTACCAAAAGAGAGGAAAGTGGCCACTAACAGGGAAACTTAAACACAAAGAAAGACACATGAAAACACCCTCAATCTTAAAGGGAGCGAGGTGGCCGAACCCAGCCCGGGCTAGCAACACGGTAGCAACACACAGTCTTGCCTGCCATCTCTGATCTAGACCGAAATACTGCAGCTGTAAAGAGGGGAGGTGCAGCACCTGAGCAAAGAGCACAGGGAGACAAACACAATACACTGGCACCATAGACTCGTTATAGAAGTAGACAGGGCATTATCACTCAGCCTCGCTGCCAATATTTCCCAGTGGCCCAAAAGCATTTTACCCCATCGGCCACCAGGTCTGTTAAAAGCCTCGAAGTGCAACCAAGGTCAGTTATGACTCTTTCTATTATAATTTTTCAGTCCATGGAGGTTTTATAGTTATAAAACTTTACTCGAGCCAAAGAAAGAGATTTTAAACATTTGTGAAATCTCCACAAAGTCTGTGGGCTGAACAGGAACTCGGGGGGCAGGGGGAGAAAACTACTGCACATATTCTGTGGACCGTATAACCAGGAAGTAAACCCGGAAGTTAGAGAACTTTTTCAGCTTATGCGCCAGGCAAGCAACTCTCACTGGACTGAATGGGCGCCATCTTTGCATTTACTATCCAGCTCATTATAATATATCAGTGACTGACACTCTAATTTTTCAGTTATAGACATGAACACACTTCCTAAAATTATTTTGTGCAATCTTACTTTGGTGCACCAGTTCTAATAAGTAGGATTCATTTGAAATCTGAAATAAATACTTTAATGCCAGGGTTGAAAGATGATTTTCCTAATAATTCCAATGTACCACAGCGTTAAGCAATATTTTAGGATAAATTATAAACTAGACCCTATCTGACTTTATTAACATTTCATTACTCAAGCAAGTATCGGAAATTACAGCCCATTTCCAATAACATAAACTTTCCAAAGTGGTAAAATATGTTTTTCTTCTTTTTCCTCAGTTGATTGTTTGAGTTTCACTGCGCAGAATTATGCATGTATGTTCAGAGTTTGACACTAGAAGGATGTTTTCACATTCATCTGCTGAAAGTTTCCCTGTGCTCGGTAAAAATCAGATTTTTAATGGGCGGGCCTACAAGTATGATTTGTGACATCACAAATAGTTTGGAAGCCAGTCTTTACAGTGAAATATGAGACATCTTGTGTCCAGCAGGAAAAACTTAGAAATAAACTAAATCTGCATTCATAATGTTGGAATTTTAAATGAGGTAGATGAAGTAGACCCCTTTGTTAATGATTTTAATGTGTAAATTATAGTTTTTTTGTGAGGAAAAACATATCCGACATATATAGTCACGAGCAAACTGGATATCTACATGTCTGGAGGAGATCTTTAAAAACACTTGTAAAATATAAACCATTATTTTTATTTCAGAATGTGACTGGTTGCAACAGTAATGGCTCTAATAAGGTGTCATTTTTGGCATTTATGATTTTATCGAGATAATACTTATCTTTGTTTCAAATAATCAAGACTTTAATTGTAAGAGCAACTTAACAGCAGCTGAGAATCTTGTTTTTGCTGACCTCCAGCAGTTTAACTTCTCACCTAGTTGCAGTGACGTAAATGTGGACTCAAACCTGCTGCACAACTGAACTGACATCTGTTTATTGTTCTAAACATTTTGGGGAAACATGCTCATCTCCTTTCTTGCTGAGAGTTGCAGTAGATAAGAAGATTGATACCACCTTCATATCCGTACAGTAAAAACATAAATTTCAGCCAGCTGCTGGCTAACTTAGCTTAGGTTAAAGACTGGAAACAGGACTATTTCTTGGCAACTTCCTGAGTCCCCGCTCATTGCCTGGCAACCTCTCAGTGACAAGACTCAAGGACGTTGCTTTACTCAGCCAAGAAATGGTCAGGCACAAAGTGTAACCACATCACTTCTGTTTTATGAATCTGTTTTTATACAGATTGTAAAAAGAAATATATTAATTAGTGAGTTAATGAGGTGCTCGTAGAGAGATTTTGTAGCTTTGGACAGAGCCAGGCTAGCTGTCTGACCATGTTCCAGTCTTTGAACTAAATTAAAGGTCTAGTGTGTGAGATTTACAGTGATTTAGGCTATTGGCAGAAGTATGAGTTCATTCAAGTATAATCACCTAAAAATAAGAAACAGTCTGATTTCATTACCTCAGAAGGAGCCCTTTAGATAGACTACCTCCTGAGGATTTTCTGCCTGACGCACCTCCGCCGATGCCACCGGGCCAGCTGCAAGGTCGTCAGCTGGGACCAACGCTTCACAGATGTTTCACCCCTTTGATCCCAGAACATCTCGAGGTGGTGAGGCAGTGGCAGGGACATTTCCTTTCCTCTCCCTGCAGCAACCACGAGGATCCTTCCTTTTCACACTTTGTATATCTCCTTCTGAGGCCAAGCTGGAAAACTCCCCTTGCTCTGCCTCCTGAGTGCCCTCCTCTGCCTGGATCCAGGGATTACGAGGGCCATCAGGAATCGATGGGTGGATCTTCCAGTAAAGCCTTTGCATCTGACCTCCACCAGGTGGATTGATGCCTTTTGCTCTTGTGTGGCAGCTCACTGTTCTTCGCTAGCTTCCTCTTGAAGGCTGCATCCATACCTTCCTCCCATGGGACAGTGAGTTCAGCCATGATCACTGACTACACCTTCCGGCTGATGTTTTGTGCTCAAACTCCCTGACTGATGAAGTGTATCTGTGGTTGGGATGTTGACTGGCTGGTCCTGTTTGCTTCAACTCTGCATGCTTCCAAAACCTCCTCCAGTTTCATTAGTACCCTTGTCATGGCGTCATCCATAGGAGCACAAAAATGACTTGCAGCCTGATAGAATGTGCCCCAAGCTGAGGTTCTGAGCATCACAGAGACGGCAGCTAGTTTCTGAACCGTACCAGCGATGTACATTTCTGAGACTTGGGAGGACATTATATGGACCTAATAAAGTAGTTAGCCACAGAAGGCACGGGCTCTCTTTCACGGATGCCACCATGTTGCACTATGCCTAGAGTTTCTAGAGTATCCCAGAACAGACAAACCAAACACTGAATCTAGAAAGGGCCTTTCACATTTTTTGTGAGTTTCATAACCACTGTAGGTTCTCCTGCACAACTGGTTTTCAAACTTTTGTGTCAAAAGCACACCGATGGGCAGGCCAAAACCTCAAGGCACACACATCCTTGTATCCGTACAAAATAACCTCTTTAAACAGAGTTCTTACTCTGTAGAGGTTTATTTTTACTTCATGATGCCAAATGAAGTTTGACAACTACTATATTCATGAAATATTTAAGAATAAGAATTCATTCTTCACTGTGTAAAGGACATAAACTGGTGTTTGCTTTGAAGGAAAGTTTTCTTTTGAATATAGAATTTTCTTCTGTGTTGAGAAATGAGTGCGTAGTATTTTATCCTTGTTTAATGGCAGAATTGTATTCTTGCTGTTGGAAATGTACCACGCGGTGTAATCTTTGCATCATGGGTATTTAAGATGGCGACTCTGCTCTAATGTTTAGCAGTCTGAGGAAGAGCATCAAGCTCGAAACGTCACGCTAAATAAAATTGCACATGGGAGCTCTTTTGGTGTGCGGATCGCTTTCTTCCTTTTCTCAGCTTGCTTCAAGGGACACCAGTGTGCCTTGCCACACTGTTTGGGAACCACTGCCCTTCATCTGTAAACTCACAGCTAGATCCTACACACGAGTCTTTTCAGAGGGAAGTATAACATATTGATAAGTGAGTGCTGGTAGTCAGATTTTGTTACCTTTGGACAGAGCTAGGCCAGCTGTTTGGCTCAGTTTGCGCTTAGTCAAGCTAAGCTAACCAGCTGCTGGTGTTTGCTTCACAATTAGCTGACATGGATGAGTGGTATCTTTTCATCTAACTCTTGGCAAGATTTCGAGTGAACTAATTTCCCAAAATAATGAACTTGAAGTTTTCATCTTAGTTTCAATTAATCCTTGCTGGTGCGCCTTACCTTACCTACTATAACTGCTAACTAGCGTAATGTAGCACCACAGTTTGCAGTGCTGTGTTGCACCAGGGAAGAAAAAAGAAGCAGATTCAATGCACTTATTTTCACTGCCTCACACAACAATGAACACATTTAGACGGCAGAGTGCAGCCCAGCAGAGACATGGAGATCTAAACACAAATAGACATGCAGATATAATTTGTCAAACATAATGGAATAGAGCTGTTCCATTACTTTTTCACTCTGAGGACCACGGCGCGACAAGTAGTCACTGGGGCAACAGCTAATGGGGATCTGAGCAGACATAAAGCTGTAAAATAAAATGCTTATACTGAGTGGAAAAAAAGCCAAATGTCACCTCTGAATGGCATTTATTCCCACACGAACCCCGCAGCCATTTACCTTCCTCGCTGCATTTTCCTTTAAGTGAAAAAAAAAAAAATTCCTCCCTCTGCTCAAAGTCTAGCTCTTCAACATCCTGTAGTCATTATGAGATAATGAGTCATAATGGTCAAGTCGCTTTAGAATAAAGGCACTTTAAAGTTGAATAAATTACATAAATACGGTCCATTATGAGCACTTTTTATAGAATTTTTCTTAAATGTCATTCGACTTTGAATAGGAGTTGAGCTCCGGAAGTGTCAATCAAAGCCAGACCTTGTGACTAAGAGGCAACACAGAGAGGAAGGAGCTAAACCCTGGACTGTAGACAAATGGAGATGAATATGCTTTTCTTCATTCTTATGAACCATTTAAAGCTGCACTTATCAATATTTCTATAATAACAATATATCAAATGACTATGTAATGTGAAAAATGTCAGTAATAGTGACAAACCCGCAGGGAATTATCATCCATATTTGTAATTCCCCTCAGTTCTACAGAGCTTTTTAGTATCTTTTAGTTCATTGTTTTGGTTTTACAGTACCCAACTTTAACAACTAAAGTTTTAGCTTCACCTCAAAATTAAGTTTTAGTTTCACTGCCTGGAAACCAAACCAATGTCCTGCACTCATGTCTTCACTGGTTCCACAGGTACAACTGCCTCCCCTCTTCAATACGGAAAGAATTCCAGCAGCCTTGGCTTCAGTTGAGCGATTCACAACCATTTATTTAAAATGGGGTCGGTTATAATATGATGACAGAGGAGCTGCACCCGTTAAGATCTGAAGAGTCACATGTTTCATTGCTCTGATTGGTTGTAGGTCTATCCAGTTGCATCCAGAGGCATTTTAGTCTGTGAATGACGAACTGAAGATGAGCAAAGAGCTTCCAGACTAATTCAGTGATGGTAATGTTGCTAACTATTTGCTAAAGCAAATGCTAAAACCCACAATACACTTTATAAGCAGCAAATAAATAAAGTTAGCCACTAGCTGCTAAACAACTAGCTAAACAGCCCACATACATCGGTTTAACCTTATTTCTCTCGGACGTCAATGAAGATCAAAAGTTAGACAGTTAGATTGGACTAGAAACATCAACTCTGAATGCTGAAGTTGCTGTCAGCTGGATGTATAACAGGTTTGCAAACCGTTTGTTAACATAATTTGCCATGCCAGCTTTATAAGGTGATAAAAAAGTGCAATTAAGTCCCACCTCCACCAGAGGGGAAAACAATTCATCACTCTCCACTGACTTGTACTGTGAAGGTGCCTCTCATCACTTTCCACTTGCTAGCAAACAACAGGAAAAAGTCTGAAAGGTGCTGTGTGGTGAGTTGCACTCCCAACAAGGCAGAAAAACCCCACACCGAAGCTTTTATAAGCTGCTGAACTGAAAAAATGGAGCCCTTATCAAGATAAAAGTAGAAGCAGACATGAGACAGCTTGATGAATGGCAACACTGTGGGATCCTGACACAGTGTGCCAAAGTTACAGTTGCTTATTTGTCCAGACAAACTGTCGAGGTTGAAGGTAATGAAAGGCCTGGTTTTGATCTTTGCCAGGCTAAATGATGATCATTACTTAGTGATTCGATCAAATAGTTGTAAATATCAAAGTATTTCTCTTCAGTGAGATCATTTCTCCAAGAAAAGCAAGGAGAAGGGACACATTGAGTTTAAAAATATAACTTTTCCCCTCTTATGTAGGCTGCTAATTTCATTGTGGTTTCATATTGTAATACTCTGGTGGGTGTGATTGTCAGAGGTTTCCATCCAAATAGTTTTAACAGAATTTTGAGTAAATCAGCAAAAGAAAAGACAAATGAATGCTCGTTTCCATCTACTACCATTATCTGATTATTAGGAATTATTAGGCGGTGCCAATTCTCCAGTTGGAGGAGGGCGCAACAAGACGCCATAATTAAAAGAGCAACAGTCAAACCTCAAATGATGAAAAACAAATGAAGAAAACGAGGGAAAAGATGATATTTCCATTAGTTTCATGTATGAATGAGAGGAAGGTTACATTCATTCAGAAAAAATCTTTCCAACTTCCAAACTCTTTTTGAAAAAGGGGAAAAAACGCCTCAAGTGAGCATTAAGATGTTTTTCCTAATATTGCCATGTCCTTAAACCTTTTCAAATGCAATACTTCAAAAATACACATATACAAAAATTGCGGTGATGGAAACACGGCTACTGTTGTGTTGCCAAAAAATGGATGTATACTGCCTCAGTCCCCTGCTTCGAAAAACAATGAAAAGAGTTGTCTTACTTCAGGGCCGTGAAAAGCTTTTGGGAGGCAAAAGCTTTTATTGCCAGACCTGCTGTAAAAGCAGGTGGGTCCGTTTGTTGAGACTGGCTCTGATTTTAATTTAGGGACTATTTGCTAAACGAAATACCTTCAAGCTGAAAAAAAGGAAAAGAAAAAAAAAAAAATATATATTGGGTGTCTGGTGAGCTGAGGCGCCTTTATCCTGAAAAACAGTGCAAAAAGCACCCAGATGAATCAGAGCGCTGGTGGTAGCCCTCCACAGTCTCAACCTTTTTCATAATGAATTTATATTGTTGAAGACGAGCGCGCACACTGAAAACAAGTGTTTGTAGGTTTGTTCAGCGAGAGAAATTTGAAGGAGGGAGAAGTGTAGTCCAGTTCACAGTAATCATCGCGTTTTAGATTGTTTGAGATTTTCAGAGATAAGGGTGTTGAAGAAAGTAAATAATTTAGAATCTCCCGTTGAGCTTTCTTTGTGGTATCACATCCCATCAGAGAACAAGTCTTTCTCTCTCTTTATGAGCCCCATCAGGTTGATAAGTGCTCTGCTGCTGTTGTGCAATATTGAAGAGAAGGGAGAAGAACAGAGGGAAGAAATTCCCATGTGGACCACCGTCCTACTGTACAATGCCGTGACATTTTTTTTCCCTTTATGTCACTATCACGTCTTCTTCAGATGGAAAAATCTAATCTTTACAAAGCCTGGAGGATGAAACGATTCCTCTGTTCGCCAGAGACAGAACCGCAGCGATGGAACTTCTCAAGGCCGTCTTAATGATGCCTGAATGTGCATCGGTGTACGCATTGTGCACATGTGCGTCAACATGTGAGCAATGTGATCTGTGCAAAAGAAGAGAGGAATTTGAATTAGATTTGAGCGTGTTTTGATTTGATTTGGAGGGAAACAGGCAGGAGAGGGAAAATGTCACCGGGAAGCACATAAGCTCCGGCATCTGAGGGACGGGGAAATACGGCACTTACTGCACAGTTTACATCAGCTGCTCTACCAGCGAGTCTTCAACTTGCAACAGTCCCACGAGTCAGAGATGAAAAAGGAACTGCGTGCAGAATCTGACATCTCTTGTCAAACAGCGTGCACAAAGAGGAGCCCCGCCAGAATCAGAGAGCAGCCTCAGCAGCAGCTGGATCTCAGGATGAACCTCTGCCCGCTGACAACCTGGGCTGCTTTGTTTTACACACATGCTGGCAAACTGCCCTGGCAGCAAAAACAGCTTAACGAGAAAAAAAAATCTATACACCGCAAAAACATCTGTCTTCACAATTCTCATATTGAGCCTTTAGGACTTACTTTCCTTGAAACAAAAATGAGTTGCCAACTATGGGATAATCCTTCTTGCTGCTGGTAGATTTATACCAAGAATTTGGTTGGAATAAGTGCCAACACCTTGAGCAAATAAATTACATTGATGCTTTAGTAACTAGAAGATTCTTTAAAGTTCCCATTAAGTTAAAATCGATTGACTGGAGTGTTTTGGTGGCATGGGCCTCACTGTACAAAAGAACAACTTTATAACTTTATTCACTGATTTGGGTGAAAGTGGATCATATTTTATTGAAAAATCTGTCTTCCTTTTGATGTTCTCCAGCTGCTCAGCTTCAACTCTTGGTCATGTAATTACAGGACTTACTTACAGCTTATTTGTCGCTAAAGTGGCTAATCAGAACTGGTTTGTTTACAGAGTTTCCTGATGGAAAGATGGCTTAATGTGTTGCTAAAGTACATTAGCTAACTGTTATCTGTCATTAGCTTGGTAAGCTGTGACTGCAACTGGCCTAAGTTGGACTCTGGGGCTGTTTTCGTCCTGTTCTGGCCGTGTCCACTGGGAGATCTCAGTCCAGGAAGAGTCAGTTAATAGGACCAATCTCCCTCTGAGTGTTACATCCATGGATCACTTTAGCTGCACAGTGTGGGGGCATAACGCACAGCACTATTGGCTACCGTAAATGCCAATCAATGTCTTTTCCTAGCTGTCTGTTTTACAGGAAGCACGTAACCAATCAGCGACTCTGCTGGTAATTTCATGGGAACGTTAACGTTGTTCTGAATAGAGGTAAAAGTTTTTCACGGTAATTGCAGATTAAGATTTTGGGACTCATTAGTAGACTAAAGCCAAGTTTCCACCAGGCAGTGCGGTTCAGTTCAGTTCATTACACATTAAAATGGTTATTTTTGCCTTGCATTTGGCTTTGGTTTTTTCGTTTCTCCTCTGTTAAAGTTCTAAGCAAGCTGAGCCGATGCTAAAAGACCACTGACTGGTCAGAGAGAATTGGAGCAACCAGTCTTCTCATCATCTGTCCTCTGATGTAGGATTTTCTACTCTCTCCTGCTTTTATCGGCAGCCTTTTGTCTTGCTGCCTGCAGCCCTTTCTCAAACAAAACTTGTCTTCCTGTTGTAATAAACAATCACATACTGTGAAGAAAGAACATGAAACGTGTGTGCATAGGGAGTGTGTGGTTAAGTGACTGACAGTCAGTAGCAGAAAAGTGATGGTGAATGTGAGCAGAGTAGAAGAAATGGTTAGTAGTGGGTTGTCATTCTGGCAGTAAATGTACAGTATAGGTTACAGGTATACAGAATAGGTTGTTTCCCAACTGCTGAAAAAGTAGTTGGCTAATCTATCAGCTGCTTGGCTGCCAGATCACATGATCATAATCACACTTCTCAGTAACTACTTTGCTGATATCATCATGCCAGCACCACTTGCTGCTGCAGCTACATCTGCCACCTCAAACATCACCTCAGTCATCGAACTAAACTTAACTGCGCAATCAGGAAGTTAAAAGCAAATGTTAGCATGCAAGCTAAGATGGCACCCACGGCGAACACTACCAGCTAAAAATCCTGATAGCATGTTGACATTCTTGGGCTCTGTCAAAGTCACTGCTGCGTTGCATTTCTTGGCAGGTGGGTCATTTCAGCGCCCCCTGAGTTTGCGCAGAAGGAAATCTGTTTCCCCAGGTGAAAAACTTGCCGAATGCACAGATTAAATAGCAATGCAACAAGTGCAGGCACACCCGATTTTTAAACGGAATGAGAAATGACACTGTCAGGTTGGTTTTATTCATGTTACACCCAAAACACACGTATGATTAAATAAGAGACTAAATGCAACCCCTTTGCACCCAGCACCTCACTTTGCATCCAGATTATGCGGCATTTAACTAACAAAAGTGGAGTTGGACACACGCTAAATGCATTTGGCCCGTACACTGTAGATCAGCTAGTCTTGGTTGGCATCTGTGGATGAATAGATGAATACAGAAAATTGGATAATAGGTGACTGAGTGCAGATGAGCCATCAGTCCAGGAGATACAGAGCAATGATTCATTACGTTGACTCTATGCACTCAGTGTTTTTTCAGAACGTACAATGTACTCTGAAGATCACAGCGGACAGGAGTGAGCATTGATTTAGAGACTCAAAGTCAAAGTTCTGGAAGTCTCAAAGTCACATGGAAGGATGACTCTTTTTTTCTCTCTCTCTTCCCAGACTGTCACAGCACCCGTGTTCGATGCCCTTCACCGTCAACACGGCTCCACGGCGTCACAGACAATCAGCACCCAGCCACAGAGAGGCGTGTGGGGCGGATTCATGGGGTGGCACTGCCTGCCACATTTGTTACTCCTGTCACCAGCTGCAGCAGACATCTCATAAATGGAGTGGGCTGGTGGTGTCAGAGGACGTCCGTCTTGTCACGCAGTAATGTTCAGGTTTGCCTATGCCTATACCCCCCCCC